>JAZHYW010069539.1:0-111350 GCA_037355805.1 Ixodes ricinus
AAAGCAATGCCCTTTGAGCAAATTAAAAAAATAAATAAAACCGTGTTTGTTGTAGTATGGCAGAGGTTACATCAGTAAAACGTAAATTAAACTCCACGTTATACTTACTTTCATCTTTCCTTCGGCATCGTTATCAGTGATCGGACGGACTGATCAATCAATCTGCCATGTTTAAAAATGCATCTAGTGATAAGGAGTCACTATTTTCTAGCTAGAGTGATTTAAGATAATTCATCTGGTTTAAATCAATAAAATCTGATTTAAACCAAATATGTCTGACTTACCTCATACAAAACAAACCAATTCCCCATGGGTTTGGATGAGCATCGTACCGGCGTGTGTTCGTGTATCACTACAACGTGATGCACGTGAAACACCCCAGCCTAGCAGGGCTACTGCACCGGTTAAATTGCTCAACTACAGCAGAGGCACTATTGCGTACAATGAAGGCTGAATAAATTTAGTCTGTCTAAACAAACGCACAACAGAATCAAGGGTCACCGTGGGATCACCTTGCAATGCTATCACCTCGCGCTCAAGGCTACATCAGAAATTCCGCGAAGGTAGCCATGTGTCTCTGAATTTTTCGAAGATTTGACTCGTCTTTAAATGTGAACCTTTTTTTTTTACCTCACCATATAAAGCCGAGTGAGAGGCGCATACATGATGCCCAAATATGCGAGTTAAAAACTGCAAAACTAAGTTTTTAACTCGCATATAATTTTAAACTAAGTTCGATGAATATACAGCTGAAAAATATGTATCATTTTATGGCAGATTCAGTTAGTACTCATTTTTCGTACGGTTCGTTTTTCTGTGTGTGTGTGTTGGAGGGAGGGGGAGAGAGAGGGGGGGGGATCAGTCAAGAAATTCAAAATGGAGCCACGTCAGTCCTGCGAACTTACAATAAAAGCGGTGTCACCTTGTCACGTCCAGTGACATTTTGACGGCTTAAAAGCTCGCGTCAGATCCATGACTCTTCCTGCAGTAAGAGCGATAACGGGAAGAAAAACGAACGGTCGGATACATGCTGAAGTCGCGGCTTTCCTCTTCCTTTCGTCGCCGCCGCCGCCGGTCAATTCCTGCACTCAGGCCCAAGTGTTTCCACTCGGCGAACGCCTTCCTAATGGCGAACAAAGCTCACACATTAACGGCGTTTCCGAATCCACTCCCGTTCTTTTCTTGCCCGTTCAGAGCTGCGATCCCTCGCGTTCCCGAATCAAGGACCAGATCGGAAATAAAAGCCAGAGGAGCGGACAAACACGCAAAAAAGGAAAGAAAACAGCTTCAAGAAACTCAGGAATCGACACGGCAGAGGACGAACCGCGACGGAAGGGCCAACCTAAAGGCATCGAGCACGAAACGCGAGCCTATTCCCTGGTGACCGTTCCGTTCACGGTTGGTTCGACGACTTAGCCGAATATTTTGCAGTCTCCCCAGCACATCCGGGGTGTTTTTGTTTATTTCTTTCTTTTTGTTTGCAAATGAATGAAAAGAAAAGCTACCTCGCCGTGCTTCCATATTCCTCAGAAGCATAGACCCGGGGAAGAGAGCCACCACGGGGGAATTGCAGCCCCCGACCCGCACGAACTCAGGGTTGCCGCTCGTTGGGCTCACTGATTAGAAGAAGAGCCCGTCATACTCGGCGGCGGGGTCGACGCGAAGGTCAGCGCCGAGCAGCGGAGCGGCGCCCCCGTTCGCTAACCGCGCTTCGTCGGCATCTCTGCGCGCCGGAGCTGGATTCTTTATTCATGGCGTGGGGCCTCGGTCCCAACCCAAGTGCACTATAGGGTTTCGCGGGGATGCTCCGACGAGCAGCACCCTGCGCTTGGGCACGGATGCGCCAGTTACGCGAGCGGGCCTTGTTTGCGGAATCACGGAGATTGTGCGAGAGGGAGTGACTGCGTGTGTTTACGTCTGTGTATCGGAGAAGGAGGGGAGGGGGGGGGGTGACTGAAATCGCAGACGGGAGGGATAAAGGGGGGGGGGGGCGGTGGCGATGAAATTTGACAGGGGATAGAAAACGTCGTTGACGCCGGAGGTTGTTGTTCGCTCGTAGCCGTGTTTACGTCCGGGGTATCGCTTACTCGCTGGGACGGCTCACGATGGTGGCCCTCGATGATGAGATTCGGCGGCAGGAAATTGACTTCCGTCGATCAGTGACGACAATAACTGCAAGATATGGTTACTGCCACTACTCCGAAAAACTTGTTGGTACTGATCAAAGCTCGTTAAGATATATTTTTATTTTTATTGTTATTTTTGACGACTGGCAACAAAAATGCAGAAGTCTGATAAGTGGATACTTCGCGTTCGTGTAATATAATAAGGTAAAATGGGTAGGTGCGAACTCGTTTGAAGAAAGTTTGCTGCAGCTGTGAACTGTTTGTCTACATGTTTTTGTGGCGATTTGCAGGGTCTTTGGGATTACACGGGCTGCCCAATTTCTATGGGTCATATCAGTCAGCCTTCGAGGCTAGTTGACCGTACTTTTTGTGTAATGGTGGGTTCACACGAGTAGGCGCAGTTTGTGCGAATGTAACACGTACGGTAGGTTTGCAAAATGACGTTCCTGACAAAAAACACACAAAACCCCAATCATTTATCGATATTTATATGGAATCATGCATTCCCGCAATAATTTTGACTGTCCACGACGCTTAACTATGTTCCAATGTGAAAACAAGTTTGGTAAGTAATAACAATTTAGAAACTTGCGTAAAAACGGGTAATGCCATTCTAGAGAAAGAAGATTTGTATCTTTTTTTTTTTTTCACGTGAGACATGAATATATTCTTAGTAAGTCTGAAGCCCATTAATAAAGTTTATGACAATTCCCTTTGTGAGGGATGGCGTGGTTTATAATTGCCTTTTTTAGTTCTTTTTAACAGAAAATATATAATGTGTTTATTTTTCGCGAATGGGAATCCGAGTACGAGTCGGCTGATTGTCGCCTTGGCGGCGGCGGCCGGCACTCGGCAGAAGGCAGCCACACGTCTTCACGCTGAATTAGCATACGTAATTAAAACTCGGCGGTATTAGATTCGCGCTACTGCCCACTTGGCTGGCCCAAGTTCCAGTCTGAATACATTAAGCAGGACTCGGTTAGCGTTTGCCCCTTTTTTTCTTAATTGGCTAGACTTCCGGAGGACGCGTATACGCTTCGCCTAGCACAACGGCGATCAGAACTCTCGGAAAACGATCGGGAAAACTGCGCGCGCATGTCTTAAGGAACAAAGTTCGGCTTAATACTAATTGTGTGCTTCTTTTTTTTTTGTCGTTGGCCCTATTTTGAGGTTTATGTTAAACTTTAATTTGTTTTTAAGCGCAAAGATTCTCCCGGCGACTATTTTGGTTTGATTGTTTTTTGTGTGTGCGTCTGTTCGAATAACAACCCCTCTATAGCAATCTGGTGCTCCTCCGTTTCAGCTTGAGTCCCGATACAGCCGACTCTACGCGCTCATTGAACCAATCAAGCAGCGTTGAAAGCGCGAGTCACCGGTCCTTTTTGTTTCTGATTGGTGGAGCGATGATGGAACGCGTACAGAAACATGACGAACGCCATGATTGGGCGCTTTGAAGCTGCCTGATTGGTCCCATCAGCTCGTAGCGTCGGCTGCGTCTAGACGTTAGGAGAAATAGATGTATGCGGATAGCAAGTTCGCCTGCTTCTTGCGCCGGGCTTGCGGTGGCATCAGAACGTCGAGTTGTGATTGGCCCACAATCCTTCCAATCGAGCCAATCAGAGCTCGGTGTTCTGACTTCACCCCAACCCCTGCAAAATCTAAACAGCATTATCACTCTCGTTCTTCGCCGAGATCACTCCGTCGATTGCGGCGATTGACTCTACTATGCGCTCTGCTGGAAGGTCGATGCTCCAGACGTCTTAGAGTGTGTCGGGTCAGAAGTACCACGGAACGGTTTCTAATTTATTAAACACACGAATAATAGCGACCCAAGTTGATGCATTATTTATTTATTATTTTTTTTTTTGGGGGGGGGGGGGGGTCAATGGATGGCTCCTGCCGTAACAGTAATTTTATTATCAGGTGTGAGAACGTTCTTTTTTCTCTTTTTTTTGGGGGGGGGGATTAACCAATATGTCTTATTTGCATAAATGCCCGAGGGTGTTCATCATGCGATAGTGCTTGGCTTAAAGGAACTTCTTAAGTTCTAGAGCTCGCATGTGTGGAGAAGAGGGTTCGGTTTTGTTTCTGAACTCTGACAATCTTTAATGATTCATCGAATACCAACGATTAAATGCTAGGTTCCAATTTTTTCCCGCAAGCTGGTGTCTAGATCGCGCATTCTTGCGTTCAACTTGTAGTTGGTTTGTAAACTAGGGAAACATTAGGTTATAAAATTAGTATCGTGTACATCAGTTTTGTGATGGGTTCAAAATTATCCCGGGAAAGATGAATTAAATTATGTGTACTCTGGAGTGATAATGTACGCCATTCTTATAATCCCTCAAAAGAACCATATTTACTCATTTTGAACAATATTGCGCATAAGACACAGAAGGTAACTGCAATTACCTTGTGTGTATGTTGTAAATTCCATATTGCTAAGACACCCTCGTATAATATAACGTACGGCATACATGCATACTTTACTGTATACAAAACAATGGTGAGTCAATCGAAAAAGTTTATTAACGTTATGGCTCGAAATGTATTATTCAAAGGAGTACATGTGTATATTATTGTTTATACATAGTCTGTGTTCGGCTGAATTCAGGTATTTTCGGGTCTAACAAATGCTTCGATTCTCGTTTAATAAAAAAAATACATCTTCTCATTGCGTGCGGTGCTACCCCTACATCGCACTTTGCACCTCTTCATCGGAGTGGAAATGCTTTCCCCCCATTGACTCGAGTGGTCCAAAAATAGAGTAATCATTTGGGTCGAGAACTATGGCTGACGTTGACAAGTGCGGCTATTTCATTCGCCGTCACTCAGAGATTTTTCAGTGCGATGCATTGAACCGCTGCAGTGGTACCTGGTGTCACCACTCAGCGTACCCTAACCTTCCCTGTCGGAGTTACGAAGAGGCATCACCATAGTGCAACTTCATTCGACGATGAATTTCAATCGTCCTCACTTCTGCACTAACCTTAAGATAAAAGAAAACTGGCAGCGATTTTATTTTTTTATAAGTTCTATAAGGCATGAAATGCAATATGTGAAATTGGTGTGTCGCTTGATGTATGTTTTCCTGCTAAATTTAGCGGGGAAACTAAATTGATGTTTAGGCCACAAGGCAAGAATTGTCCCGCTAAATTTTGCAGGGAAACTGAGTTGATGTATATGTCACGTGCAGTCAATTTTCCCATGGTGTATAGTCCAGGTGATCTCAATGTTTCCTCTAAATTTAGCGCGGAGTCTGAATTGGTCCTGTATGCCCTGTGACGTCAGGTCACTTGACATCAATTTTCCGGCTAAATTTAGCGGAAAATGCACGGACGGACAAAATGTTTGATATTGGGGGTAGCATCAAAGAGCATTTAATGCATTAAAACGGATAACAGAAGGCGGCTCCTCTTTAGTGCACGAATCATATGGTACGGCCTTAAGTGCTCTGCTACTGTGGCGTCATGCTGGTTGTCTGCACTGCTCTGCTACCTGTTGAACACTCCTTTAGTAACTGGTAACAAGACTGCCAACTCGCAAAGAAATTTGACACCATATTAAGAAATATGATTGCAACTTTAAGGTTCCTCTTTGACACAGCGTCGTTGAAGTCGCTTACAGAGAAGATTCAACAAGAAGGCTGAAGCGCGACCGTGAATAGTTTTAGATAGTTCAATCTTTCAAAAAGGTAGTATTTGTACTGCAGATATATATTGAAGGCACATCCAAGTTGCGGCCCCAGCTTACGCTAAATGTTCTTTTTCTTCCCCACCACGACTCAAATGTGAAACCTCGTAAAATCTGCCGAATTCTGACACGGACTATTACTGTATCTAATGCATACATAGTAACCCTGAGACGTAGGAGCAATAAAAGTTTTATTGCTCCAACGTCTCAGCTGGCTAGCATTTTTTATCTTTCTTATCTAACGCAGCCGTATCTTCCGCTTATATTCGAACTTTTAAGCCCTAAAACGGGTAGCCAAATTATTTTGAAATAACTCGTCGAACATCTTTGTTAAAAGGTGGTTTCTGTCGAGTTTAATTTATAACTTTTCCGCCAGTTGCCGCTTCAACTACATTTCAAGTCGCAAGAAATCCCTTATATTGGGCAGCTATATATAGCAACCCATTTTAGCAAAGCGGAAGCCTCGTCGTTCTGTGTTGTTTTGGTTTAACGATGGTCTTTAATCGTGCCACCTAATTCTGTGCAGTTTCGTATCGAAATAAAGCGGACAACGCTATCCTAAAGTCGATCAGGGTCCCCAACTTCAACTTAAGCTCTACATTGTGAGCCGATTATAGTGCCGTCGCTGTATACAAAAAGCTTAGCGACAAGCATCGTACCAGATCGAACGTTGCCTGTTTTACGGCCCGTGGGATGAGTTAAGGCAGAGAGCTCGCTTTATTGGCCGGGTGGACAGAATCCCGCTGGTGCGCGGCGATCAATCTTTTCGCTCATAGGGGTCACTCGCGCTCCTTTCTTCACCTTACGATGGAACGCAGAAGACGCTTCGAGCCGTCCTAACCAATCCAACGTCCCGAACGCTTCGCGTGACCACGCGCCTCACAACTCGCGAGTGTGTACACACGGCGTGGGATTTATTCCTACGACTCGTATCGCCTGCTGCACTCAATCAAAAGGAGGTGCGGTGTCGATTCTCTTCGAGGAAACGGGTCGTCCTATAACCGTAAAGCTGTCGCCATTTTGTTGGGAGTGCTGCTCGCGGCACCGAGGCTTTACTTCCTTTCCTCCTTAATGTCACCGACTACTTAAGAAACTCGGGATGGGGCTTTTAGGGGGCTTTTAGGGATTCATGCTGCTCGCTACATGATTCGTTCTTTGACGTTTTCATCGGCTAATATCGCCATGGCATTGGCTCTGGGCCGATTATAACAGGCTGTAAGCTGACATGGTATACCCAAACGACGGATTGAAGCACCAGCCAATTCTCATTTCTCTTGCTGTCCACTACACCGAGTGAACGTGGGCCGATCCGAAAGGCTTCGTCTTTACGCACAGAAAGCATAGGAAGATTATTACGCCAAGTAAACTCTGGCGAGATTTCAGGCCCCATGTACGTCAGCTCTCTTTGGATATAGACGCGTTAAACACGCGCCAGATTGAGCCACCATCGCCTACTTTCTCTCGTCTTACCGAGATGGCGGGCCACTGAAGCGAGCGTTGACGAGCCTACACAAAGGCCTATGCTGAGGAGAAGGACACAGTAGCACCAAGAACCTGTCCTGCTGTGGCAGTGATGGAATGAAGTGGACAGAATAAGAGGAGACAAAAACGGAAGGTCGGTTATGGCGGTGCCCATGCACAGCTGCCCGAAAGCGTCTACACAGGGTGTTTGATTTTAATCCGAACATGTATATATATTTTTTTTTTAAACATGAAATTTTTTCTTAAACGCTAACCTCCAATTTCAAAATTGTGTCTGTCCGGTCATTTTCCGCTAAATTTGGCGAGGAAAGTGGCGTCACGTGACGTCACGGGACTCGTTCAACATGGGGAAATTGATGACACGTGAACTATACGTAGACTAAGCTTCCCCGCTAAATTTAGGGGAAAATTCTCGTCTTTTGGCCACAAAATCGATTCTGTTCTCCCGCTAAAGTCAACGGGAAATTGACGTCATGTTACCTGTGCACCAATTCAGTTACCCGCTGCATTTAGCGAGAAAATTCGCGTCTTGAGGCCAAGAAACCAAACCACTTTCCCGGCTAAATTTGCGGGAAAATCCACGTCAAGTGACCTGACGTCACATGGCGTATACAGCCATTCAGTTTCGCGATAAATGTAGCGGGAAAATGTATGTAACGCCGATAACCAATTCCCTCATCAATTACCTATAATGCCTTTCAAGCATTATAGGAATTTGAAGGTAAAGGTTGCCTGCGAATTTGTGTAAGAAGGGAAAAATTAGGCGCGTACCGTTTTCCCCTTCTATATATCACTGTCGGCGGCTGTTACATGAAGCAAACAATAGTCACCCCAAGTTGACTAATTAAAAAAAGTTCAAAATGTATTTTTAATTTTTGGATTTTATGGGACATGGTGTAATTGGAGTATTGAGGGCAATTACTATTGGAGCCCAAACCAATTAAAATAATTTGCGTAAAGGCAATGTTCTTTTTGTAGATATTATTGGATCAGTATTCACGTTTTCTTTTTGCCCGTTTTAAAATGGTACGCGAAAAAAGCGCACCAAGCCCTTTTAACAACGAGGCTTGGAAGTGTGGAAGAAGCCGTTTAGGTCACGCCGTCACATGTCTCGTCGGTGCACCCACCATAGACACGCTTCCGAGATAGTGAAAATATGATGGAAATGGCGACATCACTTTTCTAAGCGTCATTTTGGGCAGGGCTTGCAACGTTCCTTTTGGAGAGCAATCATTTTTTAGCAAAAATCGACCGATTAGTATATATCAAAATTTATTATCTTTTAGCAAAATATTTAAATCGGTTTGGACTCAATTAATAATCGCCATCAATACTGCAATTCCAAAATAACCCCTGACGCCAATTGTTAAAGTGTTAATTAATGAACCTTAGTTTATTAGTCAAGTTACCGTGACGATTATTCCCTCCTCTAATATTTGTATCCGTCGAAACTGATAAACTAATATCCGTTGAAACTGATAAATGCATGGTGAAAAGAAAACAAAAAGAACTCTCCCTGATAAAAAACATATATATATATATATATATATATATATATATATATATATATATATATATATATATATATATATATCAAATAGTGGATTGCCCTTAAAACTGCGTCAGGGGCGACGGGATGAGGCGTTGTCAGCTGAAACGTTTTGGGCCTGGCAGGTCCTTCTTCAATCAGTCGCATAACTGAGTCTTGCGATTGACTGAAGAGGGATCATATATATATATATATACAGTGATGCCTCGTTCATATGAACGCCTCCGTTCCCCCACGAAATTGTCCATGATGGGAGTTTTCCATAATAACGGGACAAAAATGCATGTATTGTCCCAGTTTGTCCCGAAATGGTGTCCATATAGCGAGTGTATTTATAATAAAAGGGTCCATATTAACGAGACATGGCTGTATATATATGTTCACATTTAAATTATTTACACCGAATAAAAGAACACGCAAATATCATAAAAATCCTCGGCCATGAAACTTAGGCAAGTCGACATTAAAATACATCACTTTAGTTCATACAGCTCGTAATAGAAGTTTGTTCCCACAGCGCGGGTAACGGCGGCATGGTCTTTGTTTGTTGGTAACTTAGTTGACGCTAGGCACCTTTTCTATCTCATCGTCAGAAGCCCTTATGAAGCTTCGTGCATGCTGAATTCGTTTCCAGCAATCTCAGTGGCCTGTAGAATTATGTTAACAACTTATTGGTCAATATTCCGCTCATCAAAATTTATAAACTCTTATATACAGAGTTTGAACAAGAAAAGTAAACCCTGAATCTTTCCGACCAGCATAGATAAACTACACATCACGGAAACCTGCGGTTCTGAGTGAGTGTAGCGCTAATTATGATGATACAGCGAGGAAAGTTTCAAAATATCACGTTACCTGCTTAAAAAAATACAACAAAAAATAAAAATATATTTTTACTTAAAAATGGCGTTGCAGATGCCCTTTGGCATTATAAGCTGTAAAGAAAATTTTTCAGGAAGAAACAACTTCTAGTTTTCTTTCTTGCTGACAACATTTTCATGGAACGAAACGCCACAGGCTTAGATCAAACATACCATTTTTCAGTTTAGTGGCTAATAATAGATTTAGGTAGGCGTCGGCCCACAAAGATATTTTTTTGCTTTATTCATTGATATAGAAACGCTGGGCCTTGCTCTCAAACTCTGTCTTTTATACTCACCGCTAGCGTATAACTATCATGGGCTCCTAGCTTTATATTTCGCGTAGTTTAATTATTCCTGCCGAGAGACAGATTTTTCATTCTCTCGATCGAGCACTTGAATATCTTGGCGGCTGCTCTTCGAATTGAGTGCAACTATTTTTGCGCCGATGTGTATTGAATATTCGCGCTCGCGAAACAATCTCCCGCATTCTTGCATTTTAAAGAACTGCGAACCAATGCTCCTCTAGCTCGTCCATGCAAGCGCTATCGTTCCCGCCCTGTATCCTGAAATAGATTCGCCGCTTCTGGGAACCTTCTATCCAGCGCGGACAGCTGCCGCTGTTCCGAGGCACCTGGATGAACGGAACCTGGGCGAAAGGGCTGGAAAGCCGGCGCTTGAGGAAACGCCTTCTTGTCTCAGGGGCACGCCACGGCCGGCTTGCCGCGGCACGCCGAAATCAATGCGCACGGCGGCGCGCTACCACCGCTCCCCTGTGCTTCTCGAAATAAGCCTATCAGCCACCGCTCATTTCTTTGTTTGTGCCGATAGGGCATGCCAGGGCAGGTTTTCTGATCAATGCGGATCTTCCTCCGGGCAACTAACTTTGGTGCACGAGTAAATTGTACGTCACGTGACATGGCTTTGCGGGGACAATAAACTAAAGGCACCACGCGGTACAGGCAAATGGCTGCCGAAAATCCATTCACGATTTAAATATTAATGTCCGATTTTGCCCGCATAAAATTGGTCAAGGGGTTCGATTTCTAAGTGAAATTAACCGCATTCGAGTACTTTAGAATACGCATGTAAACCTATTTCTGTGTAAGGTTTTGGGGGAACGACTGGCAAGAAAACGAGTCTTGAACGCTAGTTACTTTCTCCTCGTGGAGTCCTTCACGTGACCTCAAGATTCTTCTTTTTGATGAGTTAATCACAGGGAAATATATTTTTATTCACCAGCAAACCTGCCCAGGTGTCTTCTTACGTGGTACTCTAATATCAGGGATCTTTTGAATTCTCGGAAAATGATGGCGCTAGAGGACACAAAGCAGTGGATATTTCATTCAGAAATACGATATTTAAAGACCGCCATTGCCTTTGTTTATATCATAAAATTGATTTACGCAAATTTAAGAATTAGGTCACCTTATATGAATATCTCCTGAGCCCAGCCAGAAATTTGAGAAAATCGAACGGTTCCTAGAATCTAGACACTCAGAGCCTTAAGACGACTGAACGACTTGCAGTGGATCAATCTTCAATCAAGATGCATCTTCATAAAATTGCTGCACGTACATTTAAAATTTAGTACACCTTAGATGAATATCTCCTCAACTCCGTCAGAAATTACAAAGATCGAACGGTCAATAAAATCTAGCCACTCGGAACCTTCAGACGACTGAGCAAATTTCAGTGAATCAATCTTCAATCAAGATGCATACTGATAAAATTGCTGTACATATATTTATCACTTCGGACCCATTCAATGAATATCTCCTCAACTCAGTCAGAGATTACAAACTTCCGACGGCTACTAGAATCTAGCCACTAAGAACCTTTAGACACTCACCAAATTGAGTAATTCAATCTTCAATCTTCAATCAATATGCATATTGATCAAATTGCTGTACATACATTTAGAACTTCGGACACCTGAGATGAATATCTTAACTCAGTCAGAAATTAAAAATATCGAACGGTTACTACAATCTTGCCACTCAGAACTTTCAGACGACTAACCGAATTGCATTGAATTAATTTTCAATCAAGACGGATATTGATGAAATTGATGTACATACATTTAGAACTTCGGACGCCTGAGATGAATATCTCAACTCAGTTAGAAATTAAAAATATCGAACGGTTACTACAATCTTTCCACTCAGAGCTTTCAGACGACTGACCGAATTGCATGGAATTAATTTTCAATCAAGATGGATATTGATGAAATTGATGTATACATTTAGAACTTCGGACGCCTGAGATGAATATCTCAACTCAATTAGAAATTTCAAATATCGAACGGTTACCAGAATCTTGCCACTCAGAGCTTTCAGACGTCTAATCGAATCGCAGTGAATTAATCTTCAATTAATATGGATATTGATGAAATTGCTGTACATACATTTAGAACTTCGGACGCCTTAGAAGAATATATCCTCAATTTATTCAGAAAATATTAAAAATCGGACGGTTACTACAATGCAATCTAGCCACTCAAAACCTTTAGACGACTGACCTAATTGCAGTGAATAAATCTTCAATCTTCAATCAAGATGCATATTGATCAAATTGATGTACATATATTTACAACTTCGGACACCTTAGATGAATATCTTCGACTCATTCAGAAATTACAAATATCGGAAGGTTACTAGAATCTTGCCACTCAGAGCCTTCAGACGACTGACAGAAGTGCAGTAAATCAATCTTCAATCAAGGTGCATATTGATAAAATCGCTGTACATACATTTAAAACTCTGACAGATTAAATTAATATCTCTTCAACTCAGTCAGAGATCACAAAAATCTGACGGCTACTAAATCTAGCCACTCAGAACCTTCAGATGACTGACCGAATTGCACTAAATCAATCTTCAATATTAAATCAAGATGTATATTGATCAAATTGTTGTAGATACATTTAGAACTTCGAACGCCTTAGATGAATATCTCAACTCATTCAGAAATTACAAATATCGGACTGTTAATAGAATCTTGCCACTCATAGCCTTCAGGCGACTGACAAAATCGCAGTGAATCAACCTTCAATCAAGATGCATATTGAGTAAATTGCTGTACATACATTTAAAACTTCCGGACGCATTAAAAATATCTTCTCAACTCATTAAAACAAATTTAGAAATCGGACGGTTACTACAATTTAGCTACTCAAAACCTTTAGACGACTGATCTAATTTTAGTGAATCTTCAATTCAGATGCATATTGATCAAATTGATGTACATACATTAGAACTTCGAACAGGTTAAATGAATATCTCAACTCAGTCAGCAATTACAAACATCGGATGGTTACTAGTATCTTGCCACTGAGAGCCTTCAGACGACTGACTGAATTACAGTGAATAAATCTTCAAACAAGATGCATATTGATGAAATTGCTGTATATTCATTTAGAACTTCGGACTCTAGATAAATATATCCTCAACTCAGTCAGAAATTTAAAGTATCGCACAGTTACTACAATCTAGCCACATAAAACCTTTAGACGACTGACCTAATTGCAGTGAATGATCTTCAATCAAGATGCATATTGACCAAATTGCTATAGATACACTAAGAACATCGGACACTTTAAATGAATATCTCAACTCATTCAGAAATTACAAAAATCGGACGGTTACTGGAATCTCGCCCCTAAGAGCCTTTAGACGACTGACCGAATTTCAGTACATCAATCTTCAATGAAGATACATATTGATAAAATTGCTGTAAATACATTTAGAACTTCGGACACCTTAGATGAATATATCTTCAACTCAGTCAGAAATTTTTAAGAAATCTTACAATTACTACAATCTAGCCACTCAAAACCTCCAAACGAATGACCGAATTGCAGTGAATAATCTACAATCAAGATGCATATTGATCAAATTGCTGTACATATATTTAGAACTTCGGACGCTTTATATTAACATCTCAACTCAGTCAGAAATAACAAAAATCGGACGGTTACTACAAGCTAGCCACTCAGATCCTCCAGACAGCGGACTAAATGGCAGTGAATCAATCTTCAATCAAGATGCATAGTGATGAAATTGCTCTATATACATTTAGAACTTTGGACACCTTAGAAGTATAACTCCTTAACTCAGTCAGAATTTTAAAAAAAATCGGACGGCTACTTATATTTAGTAACTCAAACCCTTTAGACGACTAACCTAATTGCAGTGATTCAATGTTCAATCAAGCTGCATGTTGATAAAACTGCTGTACATGCGTTTAACACTTTAGGCACCTTAGATGAATATCTCCTCAACTTAGTCAGAAATTACAAAAATTAGACTGCTACCAGAATTCAGCCACAAAACACCTTCTGAGGACTGACCGACTAGTAGCGGATACATTTTCAATCAAGATGAATACTGAAAAAAAAGGTATGTCTTGATCTGAAAGAACGGTAAGCGGCTTCGCTTGCAGTGGTCATCATGCAAAACAAATGAGGTTTCCAACGAATACGAAATTCAAAAAGCAGTGATATGTGACGGCTTTAAGGTCATAAATCCGGTAAATATAAAAGATGGACAGACAAAATGTAACACGTGTCCCCGCATTTTTAACCGGGGATTTTGTATTGTGTTCAAAACAAATACTAGTGACTGAGCGATTTCGCTGTTTATTTATTTTTAAACATGGTAAAGCAATGCCTTCGATTACTCTTGTATGTCCGCAAGACAAAAAGTCAGTCGCAAAATTCACCAACGTGCGTCGCACTCGCTCGTTCTATAAATTTAGTGTTAAAGATGCTCTGAGGAGGTTTCTGAGATCGCCTAAATATCGTGATAACTCACTCTGCGGGCTCTAAGCATCCTTGATATCTATTAATCATAACGGTGCGAGGCCGATTCCCCTATTGAAAAAATCAATCAAAGATTGAACACACCGAGATCATCTCCGGCGATGAGAGGAGCCTTGCTTCGGCAGCCTGGACGACATGTGAACAATGAAAACGCGACATTTCATCGAGATTGCAAACGCTGGTATTACAAATTGTGCATGCTAATGAAGATGATAAAAACAAAAAAATATTTAGGGATTTCTAGGATGCTTAGAGCCAGCAGTTTGATATCGCCATTTTTAGGCAATCACAAAACCTCCTCAAGGCACCTTTAAATGTGAACATTCTTGAAAAGGTTTGAATGGGCTGGTTTTCTTAATTTTTTTTTATGTTGCCCGTGCACGTAATTTCTCTAACAGTCTCAGGGTTACGAAATTACTATTGCAATTTTTGTTCAAAAGTTGTCGGTAGACAGTCGTAGAATTAAGAATTTAACTTTCGAGTCTCGTAAACTATGTTTCAAAAACGAGAGTTCCCACGCTTTGAGCCATGTGATTTTTGGAACTACCAGAAGCCGCGAATATTTTACCGTAACCTCGCGAATTATATCGTGCGAACTTTTAAAATAAATTATATGCGATCTAAAAAAAAAAAACCTAAATCGTTTCATGTGAAGTACCCTCTGTGTATTGTATTGTAAAACAAACAAACCTCACGCCACAATTTTTGCGCAGTATATGTTCAGAAACGTTTCTGAAATGTTTCAGTTGTAGCTAGCCTTAGAGCTCTAAAAATGTTCATTTGAGTTAGTTGGTGAAGAGACGTTTTCATTGAGCGCTACTTTCGCCTCATTGCGAGGTGCTCTAATTCTGTGACCTCTGAAACAATTCAGCTTGTGAGGTGCGTGCTTCGTTTTTCATGAGAAAGTGAGAGAGAAGTGCGAGAGAGGAGGAGGCGAGCGTGCGGGGTCGTCAGAAGGCCGAGCTCTGATTGGAAGGATTAGTGGGTAGGCCTAAAGCTAGCTGCCTTCGTCTCCGCTGCTCTGGTGAAACGCGTTTGAGTGCAAGAGCCAAGCGCCAGACGCCTGGCGTTGCTCGTCCTAAAGCGTTTGACGAGTGCAATGGAGACAAAGGCAGCTGGCTTTAGGTACTACCCACTAATCCTTCCAATCAGAGCTCGCCGTTCTGACGTCCTCGCGCGCTCTCGTCTCCTCCTCTACCTCACTTTCTGGGCGCATATGTTGAGCGTATTTACTCGAGTAATGAACGCACTATTTATGAACGAAGCCCAAGCGTCTTTATTCTCGACAAGTACACCTACAGCTAACCATCGCATTCTGCATAAGAAGCGTACCGAATAGCGAGTTCCAGAAAACAACTTTTCTGCGAAATGTATCTAATTCGGTTTGCGAAAATAGTATGTCCTCGTAAGGACGTTATCTAACGGCCCGTAGGTCGCTGGGTTCCTCCTGACGATATGGGTAATTGCTTCTCCGCGCGTTCTGCGGCAAAGCAGACGTGTAAGTTTTGTTCGTCGAGAGCACGTTGATTACAGGGAGGTTTTTAGAGCCACTGCATCTTTAGGACATGCAAGGACCGGCCAGTCCGAGCATCTCATTATTGCTCCTTAGCCAATCAGATCGTAGCCTTAGACGATGAAAATTTTGATTAACCAATCAAGACGCAAGTAGAAGCAACATAATGAGCAACGTCCTGAGTTTTCTCTGAAAACGGTCAGTAAATATATAATTGGTCTCACCTTCGAGATCTTTTAATCACTTTGGGACGTTATAAGCACCCCGGTACACCTTGGCCATTCAACGAGGAACAAGCGAATTTGACTAAAACATACGGAGCTCGTAACTGAAATAGGAGTCAACGCGCAGGAGAACATGTGATTTATGATTATACTGGGCAACTCGGAGACGAGAAATATTGCGAGAGGCAAAAACATCGCCAATGGTGTTATAACTGTTTATCTTTACTTGCGCGATTTTCAAAGCGATCGGGGCTTGTAAATGGTGTGTTTGTTCAACATGCATGGTTTGCAGATTGCCACCGTGTGTGTCAAATAACACAACGTAATCGATTTATTTAGATACAGTGTGAAGACTGCTTGTGATTTTGTTTTACCTTTGAAATCTTCTGCCGTACTTGTTAAAAGAATATAATCGGAATCTGAGAAAATATTGGTCAGTAACTAATGGAAAACCGATTCGCCAATAAATCCCAGTGTCCATCTTCTTAGTTGCAAAAAGGAAGCTTTCGTAAACTAAACATAAAAATCTGAAAAATAAAAAGCTGCAGTGTTTGTTCTTTGGGGACGGATGAGTGAAATATTGAGGACCTAGCGCAAATAGACCGTTGTGTGGACAAGCGTACAGCAGAAAGAAAGGATCCGCGAGCAAACATTAAAAAGAGGTACATTAAATTATAACAAATAAGAAACTCTTCGGAAGCCTACTGATAGTCGGTGCTTCGATAAGAGAATAAGCTTCTTTACCTTCATAAATCTACAATAAATTATTCCTGAGAAAACACATCAATATCCCGAAGGAAGTGAGCGCAAGCAAATAGGCTATTAGGTATTTATTTTCTATTTGTGCGCTCATGTTTTAGTACTGAAGACCAACTGGTGGAAGGCAAATTGCAAAAATTTGAAAGGAGCTCGTTAGCTTCTTGCAGTATATAGCACTCTGAATAAAACTTAACAAAACCTGAAGGCAAGTGAAGGATCATTTTATATCATTAACGTGTTCACCAGATACAGCAAATAAAAAATTGGATTAACCAAATATTACACTCTACGAAATGCCTGCGCGTCTACTTACCCGCAAAACACTCGAAGAGCCAATCTCTACGCTCTACGAAATCAGCTCAGTGAATGATGAGGCGGAACATTCGTTTAGACCTAAAAACGAAGTCTGCGTCTATGGCATTATGCAATGCAAAGAGTCATGTTTGCATTGCGTAATGCCACAGCGCAGATTTAATTTCGAGGTAATGGGAAAGCATGCAAGCCTCTCGTCCGCTTCCTTTTTGTCTGCTGCGTACTTTTCGTCGCCGGTCAGCGCGCGTGCTCCCCTGGGCACGCTGACCTTGGACGCTCCGTGTTAACGGCGCGCTGATGGACACGCAGCGCCATGGGGTGAGCGGTCGAGGAAACTGACGAGCGCAGCGGCCAATGGGAGCCTCGTCGACGCAAGCCAGCCAATGGAACCGAAGGCGAAATCCATCAGCTTTACTTCGCTCCTTTGGGGATCGGGGAAACTAGGTGCCGTTTTCGCGCTTCAAACTGATGACGTCAGCTTGCTCCATGGGACAGTAAATGCTTTCGCATTAAAACATTTGAGAAGAGATAAGAATCTGCCTTTCGTTGATTGGTAGAAATGCCCAGGTTGAATTTTTGGATTACTCTGTTCTCTTCGTTTTGATAACCCTCTGTGTAATGCACCACCCCATTTTCGCTTAATTAGTCACAATCTACCCCAAAACGATTCGGAGGAGATTAAATTCGTAACGAGCATGTCGGTCAAATGTTTGCATTTTAATTGAAAATAGTAAACATAAATGGGATTTAAAAATGCATGCCCTTGTCGGCGTTTTGATACTCTACGTGTGGGTTGTTACAGTTAAGCAGCGCATAATTTTAGTTTTACCTGGAATATGGTACCCGGAACGCGCTTCCGACTAAAAAGGGATCCCTCGATTTCCGCCTGATGACGTCATAGATGTGTCCTGCTGTCGCTGGTCGCGATCCTTGCGGCGTCCCTGCAGCGGTGGTGATTGTGGCAGACGCCTGTTCTGCTGCAGGTCGCTTTACAGTGTGGCAGTCCACGGAAGCTTCGGCAGCCAGGAGTTGGGACGCTGCGACGAGAGCGACAACTCGCGTTCGCTCGTGCTTTTCGACAGCATTTCCACGACCGACCGCCAGGATCGCGTCATCCGACAAAATGACACTGCGGCTTTTGTGACGTCATTTGTTGCTACTTCGAGAACATTTTCTGATACATCGGCGGAATGGGACGCTAAACACACCAGTCGGAGACGCAATCCAGGCACCGCGTACTTGGAAGTCGGGATTTTCGGACCACTTCATGCAATGCTGCAATCGGAATTCTGGTATCTGCCCTACCCTCACACACGCGCACGCACACACACACACACACACACACACACACACACACACACACACACACACACACACACACACACACACACACACACACACACACACACGCACGCACACACACACACACACACACACACACACACACACGCACACGCACACACGCACACGCGCGCGCACACACACACACACACACACACACACACACACACACGCGGCCTGGATACGAGCTACGTCACGTCAGTTGGGGTTCGGAGTCGGTCAGTGAAACCGATTTGCAGCCGAGCGTCGACATAGTACACGCATGTCGAATCTGTGTCCTACGAAATGATTGCAGCCGAGCCGTTGACATATGTACACTCATGTCGAATCTGTGTCCCACGAAGTGACGCAGGCAAGTCCAACGCTAAGCTCTGCTATATATGACAACACGGCAGAGCCCGTTTCAGCTTTAGGTCTCTTGCTAATTTACTAAAACAGTAAAAAAACACATCTTGTGGTTGTAGTTTCTCGCGAAGCGCGTGACATCATGTTTTTTACAGCGGAGCTGTTAAGGGCTAGTTTCCCCAGTTTCATGTCCGTCACCAAATAAATGTCGACACAAAACTCTGGACAGCTACCGCCATCTATAAGCGACGGCGGCAAGCAGACAACCGGTTTGCCATTTGTCTGGTTGCCGCCATCACTCATAGATGGCGGCAACTCTTCCAGCCTTTCCACTCTGGTTTTGACGAGAGTGGAAAGGCTGAATTTCTTTAGGCGTCGTCCTCGAGGTCGTCCTTGAGGTCGTCCTAGACGTCTCTTCTTGAGGGCGTCCTAGAGGTCGCCCGAGAGGTTTTCCTCGAGGTCGTCCAAGAAGTCGTTCTTGAGGTCGTCCCACCATAGTACAACTTCGCTGGTCTTCCTTCTTCACCAGAGTAATGCTAATTTTTCCTTTCTAATAACTAGTATCAAGCAACTTTCCATGGGCAATACATAGAACAACTTATTTTAGGGGTTTGTTTTAAAAATAATGACTACCGGAGCATTCAGCTTGTGCAACACGCAGAAGTACAATTCCAGATTGTTCTCTTTGGTGTTCCAATCATTTAGCGAAAATCATCTTCAGCGTTCATTGCACGCTTCACAGTTTCTGCTCACAGAACACAAAATATCTCACTTCCAAGTTTTCTTGTGTGCTTTTTTTTATTTGTGTCTTTTTTTGCTTTACAACATTTTTTTACGCTTTCACTCACTCCCAGGGGCAAACTGCAGTCGTTGCTTCGAAATGCCGACCCCTCTATTGTGTGCAAAAATGTCAGACTTCCGTAAGTAAGTTTCTTTTGTTCGTTTTTGCCATGAAGACGCACAAAAAAACGCGTTGTTCGTTGACACTTACATGACACAAAAAAAATGTTACTGTCCTGTCGTTTTATCTGTTGCCTTTTACTTTGTTTGGTAATCTGTTTTTGTGCGCGAAGCCTACCCGCTGCTCGTCTCTTTTCGGTTCTCCGCGCGCCTCCTGGGGACCATGAATTCCTTTGTGTTCCCATGCCGTCGCGATAAACCCCCAGGACCCCGAGCGCCCCGAGAAGCTGCATACCTCGGAAGCGATCGCCCTGCCCAAAAGAAAACACCAATAAAATGGAAGCTTCACTCGCGAAAGATGCTATACTAGCCGATTGCTTTTTTCTCGCCTATTTTTTTGTCTTTCTTTCTCTCGCTAGAGCCCCCGGTAGTCTTCTATATTGTTAGTCTATATCGGCGGCTTCTTCGGTTCGGGGCCCCGAAACGAGGAAGAATGTCGAAAAGAAACAGTGGGGCTCTGATGGTCAGTGTGCAGTATAGGAAAAGAATGCGGCGTAAGAGGGCCATTAGTACGTGGCTGGAATCCAGCCGTCCGGTGGCCCAGCTGAAACAATAACGTAAGAAATACAGCGAACAATCCAACAGCCGTTTCGATTCCGTGTGAGGAGAGGAGAGCGCCGAAAGAGAAAACTTGACGAGCGAGACATGATCTGTGATTCTTATCGAAACCAATTTTTCTTTCCATGGGCGGGCGCCATCGAAGGGAAAAAGTTTATCCTAAACGCGAAGCGATGGATCACAGTAGTTGTACTTGAATTTTGTTGCTTTCTTTACCCGATTTTTGTCTGTAGATAGTGTTCGAAAGTAACCTGCTACAAAAAAATTGTGCTTAAAAATTTGTAAAAAATAAGAAAGTAAAATAAAAACCGAACTGTCGTATAAAGTTGAGAAGGAATGATGGATGGTTCTTGGAATGTATTTCTATATATTTTTATGTGCTCGTCCATTTGGCGAACGACTTCTCATATTTGTATCTGAGTTGTCCGTACGTGGGTGACTTACAATCTGTATCAATATTTGACACAAAACAAGAATGTTCAAGGCTTCCAAGACATTTAGTGCTTCCGACTGGATTTGAAGACCAACTTGTTTTAAAAAATATTGATTGGAATATTTCGTTTCTGGTAGTTTCAAGTCGTTTGATACAAGATGAGGAGCTATACCGAATTATTCCAGACATTCCAAAGGAAGCTGGGGACTCTAGTTTTAAGCAACTTTGAGATGCATGGTGTTGTAGAACGGAGTATGCACGCCTTAGCAATTGGCTCATCTTGCAAACCAAAATATTATTGATTCACACTCGACCACTTCGGGAATTTTGAGAAAATATTTTAAATCGGGTGAACAAAACGAAACACATACAAACTACGCCACCGCGTTTAGCTATGACGGGATTTACGCGTTAAAAGGATTGTCCGGTAAAATGTTGTCTTTCAGATAAATATTAAATTATTAATTCGAAAGCAATAACTATCCCATGGAGCGGAGCTAGCGGCTTCTGTAACCGCAAAAAACGCGAAAGAAATGTCCACTTTTTCATTCGCTGGGCAAAACGGTTCCTAGATAGCCGTTGGCGGCCACTTCACGAGAGCGCGCTCGGCCGCAGGCCGCAACCTCGGCACCGCAGACGATCTAAGAGAGCGGAAGAACGTCATTTATGCTTTCGCATTCAAAACTCGTAAGAAGTGCTTAGGTGTCCTCGGAAGTTTATTGTCATTGCTTTCAGGAATATCATCCGCACAAGCTCCAAAGTTTTAATCCTCCGCCGCACAAGTAATTCAATTTCAAACAGAGTTCAACTGCTCAGATTGCACCTGCAAATCACAAGGTGTTTTTGTTGGCAACAGCGAGACCTCTGGCGTAACATCAGGCATGGAGTGCCACCTCAGCTCTTGACTGCTGTCTCAGTAAAATAACTTTGTTCTAGGAAAGACAGCATTTACCTTATTGAAGGAAGCTCAATTCCTCGACGGTAATCCTTGCACGCACAATCAACCATGTCAATCAGAATCGTGGAATAACTCATCGCCCAGGCGTCACGACACGACCAGCCATGCATACTTGCGCAATTTAGCGTGGACTTTCGTATCAGATGTTCATAATTGATTTACCGAATATCGGGGCGTCTTTTAATAAAATTAATATCACATACGGCAATATTTTGGCTCCCTTTACGTGACCGAGAGCAGAAACTTAGAAACTTTCGGATATCACCATGCAATTTCTTTAAGCATTTGTCTGAAGCACGGGTATGCAGAGCAAACAGCATCAGCCTGTTCGGGCGGATACCCTGACCGGTAACTAACTCGAAGCAAATTTCGCAAAAGCAAAAACGTTTGGCCATTTAAGTCCCAAAGAAACCACTTGAGAGCGTCACGACGAATTATCGCGTCTCTGTTTGGTACAAATTCCAGAGTCAATGACAACTGGACAATCGCACCAGAGCGTAGTGAGTCCGGTGCATATCATTATCGCATCGCAGCCAATGAGATTGCGGTATTCGCCTATGGGGAGCGCAACTTCGTCTGCTTCTTTTGCAGAGGTTGTGGTAACGTCAGAAAGACGCTGAGCTCTGATTGGCTCTGATTGAAGGATAGTGGGTAGACCTCAAAGCCGCTTGCTTTGAGGTCTACCCACTATTTGTTTATTTAGAGCCAATCAGAGCTCGTCGTTCTGACGTCACCGCAACCACTGCAAAAGAAGCAGACGAACTTGCGCTTCCCAGAGGAACGCCGAAGAACCAATCACAAAGCAATGAAGCGTAAACACATTAAGTCAGGCCTGCGTCTCTTAAGCTGTCGCTGTGTATAGTTTGCATTGCCTGGGAGGAATGGCTGCTAACTGCTGTAGCCTTTATAACGGGCGGTAGCTTGCGCCACCTAGCGTAGGTAGCGCAGAGTTTGCGACTTGCACAAAAATGATAAAAGAGGTGTCGTTCAAATGATAATTCACCCGGGCTTTTTCTTTGCGAAGGGAATTCATATAGTTCGTATTCTCCACATCAAGAATAAAAAAATAGCAAAACAGTCATCAACATGAGGGCGCGCTCCTCTAGATTTAGCACAGTATAAACATCGCGTGGTATAGTGGAGCGGAACGCCACTAGGTCGTCCAAACAAAAATGGCACCGCCCGTCGAGAAAGTCGAAGAGTGCAGTGATAGGATTTATCCTTTGAAGGGAAGCAATGCGAAGGAGATTCATTCCGAGCTTGTGGCGGTGTTAGGGGACAATGCCCCAGTTTATGACACTGTGGTTAAATGGTGCAGACGCCTCCCGTGTGGCCAAACAAACCTGAAAGCATTTCAAGGACGACGTCCAAGTGATTGGAAGTGGAGCAAATTTTGAGCACTCAAAGCGAGGCCCTCGGCTGGTTGTCCATCGCTGGCGAAAGTGGGTGACTTTTAGTGGCGAATATGTAGAAGAAGACTAAACTCCTAGTAAGTTTTCATTGCAGAATCTTCATTTCTTTATGACAATAAGACAAACTTTGTGAACATCACGTTGCAGAGGCATATGCACATATTTAGATATAATTATAAATTCGAATTATTTAAGGGTATATATACGAATGTGAGGCATTAAACGCACGCCTGAAACATTATAGGTCGCATATCTAGAGCGTGTCCCCCTCAAAAAACGAGCTTTCTCCTTCCTTTTTTTTTTTGTACTGGAAAAAGAAACTACAGGCATGGTCGAACACTCATTCTCCGCCCAAATGTAACGCTCTTGGTCCGACCCAGATAGTAAAGTTTTAAACACTAATAATTTTCTAAATGTCAATATTATTTTTTTTTATTTCAATAGGAAAATAGAACCCGTCTTCGTGATAATGCGATTAACGCAAAGATGCAAGAGAGCTGGACAAGAATGATATCTCTGGAGAAGGGGAACAAGAGGGACAAAGGACAAACAAAAAAAATCATCAAATACAGCTAGATGATGCGCGACAGAAAAATCCGCCTGGTCCTGGTATCAAACCAGGGACCTCTCCATTCATAGTGGAGCGCTCTACCAACTGAGCTAACCAGGAGTTAGACGTCAGTAGAGCAAAGAGGTTTTATCAGCTGCCACCAGTTTAACACCAACAAAAATGAATGGACTGTATTTTAAGGTTATGATGATAATAAAATGAATGCAAAGTTGCATAGCGAGCTGTGCAAGAATGGCAATAATAATCCCTGGAGAAGGGGAACAAGAGGGACAAAGGACAAAAACAAATCTCCAAAGAAAGCTAGGTGACTGGTGCGCGACTAAAAAATGCGCCTGGTCCTGGTATCGAAACAGCTTGCTCTACTGACACCTAACTCGTCGCGCACCAGTCATCTACTTGTAGATTTGTGTTGGTATTTTTTGTCCCCTTGGTCCCCCTTCTCCAGGGATTATTATCGCCATTCTTGTCCGGCTCGCTTGCACCTTTGCATTAATTGCATTATCATCATAACCTTAAAATGCAGGCCGTTCACCCGTGTTGGTGTTGAAGCGGTGGCAGCTGATAAACCCCTTTACTCTACTGACGTCTAACTCCTGGTTAGCTCAGTTGGTAGAGCTGTCCACTAGAAATGGAGAGGTTTCTGTTTCGATAGCCGGACCAGGCGGATTTTTCGGTCGCGCACCAGTCCCCTAGCTGTGTTTGAAGATTTGTGTTTGTCCTTTGTTCCTCTTGTTCCCCTTCTCCAGGGACTAATATTGTCACCCGTGTTTTCCCGTTTTAGGTAACTGGTGCCTTTCAGACTTCATGTATTTGTGTGCTTCGTCGTCCGCCATTTTTCAATTGAAAAGAAAAACGCTTATAAATTTTGAATAATAAAACGGCTAGTTTTGGAACTTTTCCGTCTCGTTCGAACCGCTAGCGCTGCATATGGGCGGAGAATGAGCGTTTGGCAATCCGTACTTTATTCCTGAAAAAAAAGCAAAACAATAAAGCACTGTGCAGGTTTTTGGGCATCGCCCTTTATATGTGAATTTAATTCGCATTATTTTTTACTTCAATTCGGTCGATAACATTGAGTGTAGCAACGTTTACAAATCTCTATTTCTTCCGCGTTGAATCTACGTACAAAAAATAATTCCGTACTTTGCGCTCGAACTGGTCTATTCGGCATCATCGGCTATAGGGCTCCGAACCAAATCATCGGCGGAATATCCAGTTTTCGAAAACAGTCTCGGTTCAAAGAAACTCCCGTTTGTGATCCGAAAGATCGAAACTACATTATGTTTGCAGTCGCATATCCGCAAACAATTTCTCGTTTATTCTCACAAACAGCCAAAGCCATAAAAAACAAAAGCACAACCAGGCGCATACCATATTCCGTTCCACCTTAAAGTGGACCGAAGTGTGGATGCCACGAGGCCATCCGAGCCGATCCAACGCTGCGAAGATGTCACGTGATTTTGCGCCACGCGCGTCGCCGCACCGCTACCGAAGGTCACGTGAACCTCGCACCGATTTAGATTGGCCTCGATGACGCGTAGTGTCCATCGCGCTCCATCGTAAGGTCACCAACACAAAGCATATACAAGTCTTCGTAGATGCATACCCGCGTACATACCTACGCACAAACCAACGGCCGGGAAGAGACAGCGCGGTCTCGTTCTTTGTCCGGTCGAACACACACACACACAGCGGCGTGATCGGCGGATCGATGCCGCTTCCAATCCGGTGTCCACCGCGCGGGGGAGGAGGAGGCTTCCCGCCGGGCGTTCGCGCGGAACTGTATTGACCCACGGGTTCGGCGCTTCCGACGTGGCACGTCGGAATTTCAGCCGGCGTCTCGTTTCCCGTCGCATATCCAAAAATCCCCGTCCTCGTAGAGTCGTGCGTGTCGTGCCGAAGCCGAGATTCCCCCAGTCGAACGTCAATCAAAAAAGCGAGGCTGCCGCTCGTCCCGGCCGAGGCACGGATGTGTTTCGGGCCGGGGGAAACCGAGATAAGTGGCACGCCTCGCGTTCTGATTGCGCCCTCGTCGCGCCCGCATGTCTTAATATATTTTATTTATATACAGTATATATTTGCGTTTGGAACAGAAGACCCTAGACTACATCGTGCCCTAGACTGAGGGGAACTAGAGTCGTGTGAAATGCATCGATCGTCTCCCGTTGTAACGTATCCGTCTTGCACGTTGCGTGCAGCGTTCTGGAGTCCTGTTCACGCATACAGAGCAGCACTGGAAATAGCGCTGACCTCGCTGAAGCAGCGCTGACTTCTATTAGTGATACAGCGCTATTACAGCTCTGAATCGCTCCTTAACTGCGTTCAAGTCAGAGCGATATGCATCGGCGCTGTTACTGGTGGTGACTTAGGACTGCGATGTATGTGTGAACCGGCCTTGAAGTGTATCCTAACTAGTTTGCACGTTCGGTGAAAGCTCGAAGAGCAATAAGCATAACTCTCGCGCTGCGTTCGTCAGGCAGTTTTACTGGCCAGAGAACTATACTTCGTTTCATGCTTAGTGCATAACACTGCCGAAGCTGCTGGCGCGAGCATATTGTGTTCACTCCGAACTGCGAGCAAATAGTTTTGGAAGGTGGATATGATGCCCATATGTTGGAGAGCAAATAACACACTGGAAACTCTGTTCACACCTTGTGGACGATACAAGTTTGCAAGCAGGCCTCAATGACACATTTTAAAATTGTGTTAGACTGCTTGATGGCACTTCAGTGTACCAGACTGGAAATATATTGAAGAGATTGCTAAAATGTGGAAGATATGAACCTTGACAAAGGTGGCACCATAATACTTACATTACGGGCTCCTACTTTAGCTTACGCTTCACTCGATAGGTATCGGTCAATGGTCGCACCTAAATCTCCCCCGCACGGGACCAATACTGCGCTACCAAGAATTTTTATGAGCCTTTTAACACCTATCTTGATGATAGAAGCATTTTGGGAGACGTTCTGCAGATACGATAACTGCTAATCGAATATTTCCTATGCAAATATGCAGCCATGAAGGAGGTACTTACGCAGTATGTAGACTTGATGTCGTGACAAAAATTTATTCAAACTAATATTGGTAAAAAGAAAGAAAACGAGAGCCTATTAGTTCTTTTAAAGCGAGATCTTAACATGTGCTGAACATATCCGTTTCTTTTTGACGAAAACTTCTTAAATTTTACGAATTTGCTTTTGTCTACTTTCAATTTCATAGTGTGCGGTCGTTGCTTTTTCTGCCACTTGACACCCTAATTTGAAAGGCGTACCATATGTGAGCACAGGAATAGTAACTTCTTAAAGCTCCCTTTTATCGCAGAAAAATCTTCGAGTGGTTCCAATCTCATTGTTGCTGTTGTTTCTTGTCGCCGTAAACTGACGATCTCCAATTTCATTGAATTTTGGCAGTATTTGTTCTACCATCTTTGTTCCAGGAAAAAAATTAATGTGCGATATAAAACGCGATCTTCATCGAACAAGTCAAAATACCGACTCCGCACTAAGAAACTTTTTTTTCTTACATTCAATAGTTTCGGTTTTCGGGACCAACCTTGTCTTCTTCGCTTATAACACACTCTTTTTATTTTTCGCTTTTTGTTTTGTTTTTTGTTTTCTAGTAGCACAAAGTTGCGACCATGACGAGGGCGCCGCGCAAGCGATTGAAAGGATTCGATACGAAACGTTTTTCGAACTAAACAATCAAGACGCGGGTCTCTCTCGGGTCATGGCGAACTTACTTTATGTGCCTGTGGAATAAACACAACTAAAAAGACAAAAAAAAATAAAAGCAAAGGAAGGTGGCAGGGAGATAAAAGAAACAACACCAAGTTCAAGCAGCCTACCGCTCGCCATGACTGTGTCGTTTAGAAGAACTCAAACCGGACAAGAGAGAGGGAGAACGGAAAAGAAAGGGGGGGGGGGGGGGGGCGTTTGTTGATCTCAGAAGTAGAAGTAAAAAAAATATCATACACGCTCTATTTTCTTTTTTTTTTTTCACTTTGAGATTTTGATGTTTTCATCCGTGCCAACTTCTTCGCCTTCCTGTTTTTTTACGGGCGCTTTGTTTTCGAGTTGCGGACATAAAGCGTAGTATTTTATTGACGCCGGTTGCTGGTCCATTCGTTTGGAGTGAGCAGGTGGTCCGGTGCTCGGATGGTTGCGGAGACGGGAAGCCAGTATCGAAAGGCATCGCCGAGATCGATGACCGCCATTGCCCTTATAGATAGCGTCCATTTCGGTCACAACGCCCTTTACATTCTCGAGCTGCGAAGGTGGAACAGCGCCCACATCGATTGGCGCGGTTCCTTCGATTGTCCCTTTGGTGGACCGGGCTATATTTATCTTGCGTGTTACTGGATGGCGAGCGAGGAGAGTTAATGTTCGATTACGATTGATCGCATCTCTGATCTGCGTACCGCTTTGATTGTGCACTAGCCTACTCTGGCTGATGAATTCGTTTACGCGTCGATTTAATTTTCTCGAATAAATAATTGAATCGACAAGATTGCATTATTCTATCTTCAGTATGCTCAGCAAGCAAACGTTTTACATAAATTTTTTATGTATGTTTTTTTTCTTTAATGAAAAACTCAGCTGAAAGTAACGCTGTGTTTTGTTGCGACCTCTCAAGTTTCTCTGGTATTTTTTGTGCTCTACCTTTCCTTAATGACCGAACGTCTGATAGAAATGCAAAGGTTATGTAGAACACGTACGCGGCTAATTAAATATGGTTCAAGATGGGCACGAAAAGTCAAGGACTCAAAAAACAAAACACATAGACCGCAGACAAGCAGACTTGTTTGTTGTCTACGTGTTTCTGTTCTCAGTCCTTGTCTTTTTGTGCGCATCGTTAACCATGTTTAATCAGTACCAACTCACCCAACTGAGCACCCTAGCACGCGTCTAAGATTTTATGCCTGAATTACGATCAGTAAAGGACAGTTGATTTCGATCAGCTGGCAGTCACCACGTGTTCCACTGAAAGTTGCTCAGATAGGACGAGCTGTGGAAGGGTACATTAGCTTTATTTCAAAACGCAGACAACACACTTTGTTCCTCGATTGTCACTTTTACATTAAAAGTTATTTCTATCAATAATGCCCACCGTAAACGATGTCTTGTTTGGTTAAACTTGATACTACAGTTCATGTTGTGTATGTATGTATTACATCGTTTGAAATCTTTCAACTTCTGTGAAATTTCCTTCGCTATGCCCATCTAATGGTGAATCAATGGATACTATTGCCCATTTATAAGACACAATAAACAATTTGTGTCTCAAGGAAAAGAAACTAACAAATATTCTAGCAAGTAGTAAGCTCGTTACACAAATATTTCGTATTGAATTGAGAACCTTAAGTTTTGAAGAAATGGTTAGAAAAAAAAGAATACACTTCCTGTGATTTCTTCCAAGGACATTATTGCTAAGAGAAGAAACGAGAAAAAACTTGAATACCCACCAAAAAAAGAAGAAAAAAAAGAAAAGCCAGTCTGAGCAATAAAAGTACTTCAGGACCCAAAACTCAACTTAGCTCGAGGGGAAATTGATGATGGGGGACATATTACGTCTAGCTAGAATTTGAAAAGAATCAAGTTTCCCATCTGGGCCTGTGCCTTTTGCTTATGTTTTTTGTCCACTCCTCGCTCTGGCGCCTAATGTTTCGACTGTTTCGGGTCCTCATCTTTCATCCGAAACCCGCGAACTTCTCTGCGGATTGACGCGCCCAAAATTGGAGCTCTCACGCACGGGGATGTCTAGTGCCTGATTTTTAAGAATCGATGGTATATAATTTATTAGTAGAGACACGGTTTTCGCTTTCTGTGAGAATATTTGTGTTTTTTTTTCTTTTTCTTTTAGTATGCGAATAAGCTGGAAACTTTTCAGATTTGTTTTCCCCTTTTTTCCCGAGTCTTGACGTGTTTCTACTCTCCGACGTCGAATTGTTCTTGTTTTATTGATTAAACATTGTTATACCAAATAATGACAATGAAAATAATGGTTTAAAGTTAAATTTTTGTTGTGCATTAGCTTTTATAATTGCCTTCTGGTTTCACAAATTTTTTGCCTACAAGTAGGTTATATTTGTTTTGGATCGATTGTAAACAATGTTTATACGCTTAAGAACACGTCATTTAAACTGTCAGAAGACTGGCTTTTTTTTTAATGAAGCTCCCTCGGACAATTTATTAATATATTAAAGTTCGAAACAATGTTTATGCACTTCAGACCTGATTTAAATTGTCGGAGGACTGACTTTTGCTTAAATGAAGCTCCTTCGCACAATTTATCAATATAATAAAGTCCTGGCGCTAACATTACCAATGCGCATCTATTCAATTGTTTTCTTTATATCTACAGCGTTGTTTTTCAAGTTCACCTCCCTCGCTGTGGCCGTTTGATTTATTTGTCTATGGCTGGAATTACAGTATAATTGCCTACTGTCTGCTCCCTCGCTTGACATATGTTAGCTGCAAGATTTTGCAAATAAATAATCCATGACTGTGTTTCATTTTGTGTGATCGATAGTCTGAATGTACAAATATTACACATATTAAACCTATTACTTAATACCTATTACTTAAATTTGAATACGCGGTCTTTTGCGACTTCACACTGAATTCTGTGGTCCTCACGCGGATTGGGGTTGCAAAACCTAATATTGATATTCTTCCAAACCTGATGCATATTGATTCAATCTGCAATGTCAGTCTATAGCCTGTTTATGTACGGAAAAGAAAATTAATATTGTTCGGTGCCATCAGCCACTTGCATATATTGCCTTTTGCATGTTTTATTTTATTAACGTGGGCTTATCGTACCACGCACAGGGACATCTTTAAGAAATAGCAGGATTTGCAACTTGGCCAAAAATATATCAAAATGTAATCTAAGAAAATGGAACTTTGTTTTTCGGCTTTTTGCCTACACGAGATTGAAGTTTGATCCAGTGTTATTTGCGATGTGCGCGATCAAAAGTGTTGATGTGGTCGGCTTTCCACGATTGGCCCAATGCTGACTCTGACGTCAGCAAATGATATCTCATCGACGGAAATAGGAGTAATCTAAGAACTTCAATTTTGACTGCGTTGGCAGTGTTGGTTTCAGAGCGCAATGATTTCAAGCTTCCACCATGCTAAATAAAAACACCATCGGACTTGAAAACCTGAAAACAGCGCTAAATACACGAAGGACAAGAACGAGAAGTGAACGACCACAACGCTGACTGGCAACTGAAGTTTATTCCTGCAAGGAACAGAAAGGAAAACATAAGAGAAGCAAGATAGATAAAACTTATCATCTTGTCCTTCGTGTATTTCGCGCTGTTTTCAAGTTTTCATAATGCAGCAACTCGCCCAACTTCATGTCTTGTTGCACTATCGAACGTGTTGTTCACAAGGCAATGACGTCAGGGAAGAATTCATAAGAGGGCGCCACCAGACATGTCGCCGCCAATAGGCGTTACCAAAAAAGTAACAAAATACGTTACTCGTTACTTGCAAAATAGAGGAAACGCGTTACGGACCTACGTTACCCCGAGATAAAAGGAACGCGCTACCATCACCATTACGGATAAGACGTTTGCGCTACTTTTTTAAGCATGAATTAACACGTTTACTGTCTTGACCATACAGGTATGCATAAGCGCCATATTTCAAGAAACATTATGTTCAATCAGAAACTGAACATAATTAATCTTTTTTACGGTTTTCCATAAATACTCACAAGCAAAAACGCAAAGACAAACGCCAAAAAACTAAAGAAGTCGCACGGCTTGGCGCCTAAAAACACGAACAAAAATTGAAGTGGAACATTTTTTTAAGTTTTGGGAAGAAAAAGTAACGAGTAACGTAATTATACGTTCCCCCTTACTCGAAATAAATAACGGATGTACGTTACCCGTTACTGTATAGAAAGTGTAACGAGCGTTACCTAAGAAAATTACGCGTTACCGGTAACGCCGTTCCTTGTAACACGTTACCGCCAACACTGGTTTAAACACAAAGGACAGTCAGAGTGTGCATATATGGAAGCAAAATGCACACGATCGTACTTCCCTAACACCCCTTCTTGTCCCTGCCTTGTTTATATTACACCGAGAATAACGACCGCATCATCGTTAGAACGAAGTGTCGCTCTTCTCCACCTCGGTCAAGTAACATTTCATCTTCGTAAAACACCTCTAAATCCGGCACGCGCGGCGGCAATAGGGAGTTTTAGAACAGGTCGCCCAACGCTTTAAGTTCCCCGAAGCTGCTTGGTTGGCCCAAAGCATAGGTGCGCCCCCTATTCCAAAACGGTCGTATAAAACGGTCGTATAAAAGAAAGCAATGTAAATAAGCTAATAAACGAAGAGCGGTGAAACTTTTCACAAAGGTGTCATTAGGTGGTTCATATATCGTATTTAAATTTTGGCAGTGGAAGTTTTTGGTCGTGAAAATGTGCAAGAATAAAAATGCTTTATATTTGTCATGCCACGGGGGAAGAAGAAACCAAACAGTCTTGTTTACGCGGCTACTCCCATATCTTATCACATACGCAATCCGTCCTGTTGGATCTGCTTTAATATTCTCATCTCTAAGAAGCTTTCAAGTTTTTGCTGTGCCATGCGTAAACAACAGCGTCAACCCGACGGTTTGCTTCTGTTTTCCTCTCGCGCATAGAAAACAATAAGTTCTTTTTTTATTAACCTGCCGTCACGAAATTTTAGTATATTACATCCGCCACCTAAACACACCTTTTCGCAAAGTTTCAGTGCACTCCGCCTATTCGCTTATTTTAACGGATTTTTTAACCTCCAAATAGAGCTCTAGAACTCCCTGTAAATGAAAGCAAAACTTAAACGGAACACAAAGTTGAATTTTTTTTTTCGACGGTTTATTTCAAGTGATTTATCATTCTCGCTTCACCGAAGACCTCAAAGATGTTCACAATCGACTTGGCTCCCTGCTGTAATTCGGGGTCGGAGGAAACGGCGATTTCGCTCGTTCCCGAAGTCGTCGATGATCTATTCGCCACCGCACTCCCTATGTGAGGGAAAGGGTCAACGGCCCCGTCGTTCCTTCGCCTCTTCGACGCCGCGCCTCGTGCCGAGTCGTCAGCGTAAGTGCAGGAGATCCCAGCGACGATGACGGCGACGAGTCGCGCCTCCGCAGAGGCCGGGACAACACGCAGACGAACGCCAGCGAAGACACTGACTCGGAGCCCACAAGGGGGCTACACACCGTTACGCACGCACTCACAGACAGACCCGCACATACGCGTGCGTTCGGATTTGATGCGGAAATAAGGACAAGGAAGAAGCGCGCGCCGAAAGAGCTTTACTCCACTCAAGCCTGAGCTGTCTGCGGGATGTAAACGCTGCGTGTGCACCGACCAATCAAGTGTCGTCTGAGCATCACGTGACAGGGCTTTTCGCGCGTGGGTAAACGACGATCACGCAGTCTCGTCTCCGACGACAGACAGTCGACTGGGGAAAGCGGTGTGTCGAGTTTGTACCGCAGTGTCAGCTTTGGGTTCCAACCCGAACGACGAGGATTGCAGTTGAACGAGGGATATCAAGGGAGGATCTTGCGTCGGCGTAAGAAAGCTCCGCGGCTTGCTGAGGAGGGGAAACGTCGGAGTGCCGCTAGTTATCCGACGATGGCGCCGGGAAAGACGGTCTGTATCGCGTACGCGACAAACGGCCGTTTGTAGGGGGATCCGTGATTCGGTGCGCGTGGCTTCGAGAACGACGCCGGCTTTGTGGGAGGCGTTGCGAGACAACGGGGGATTGGCGCAGGCCCGAAGGGGATTAGGCGTCGAGGATGGGCGCTAACGAGAAGTTGAGACAGACTCCGGGGCTTCGTTAATTGATATACGCCCTGGCGCCACATCCTCATTCTCGCGTCTATTTGGCGGTTTTGGGTCGTGTAGTTGCTTGGGGGCCGTGTTCGTCGGAGGGTCTTGGGTATTAATCTAGTTCATTTCCCGACTCAAGACACGGGTAAGCGCGATGGCATTACTAAAATGGAGTTAAAGAAGTTCGATTCTTGGGGAGTAAGGTTTTCGAGGCTGCATAATATCCACATCAATTATCCTGCATTTTTATTGTTGGGAAGACGATATTATGTGGGGTAGTTTATGATAAGAAATGTTAATATAAATCATTTCAGTTTCTTTCTAATTTTATTTGTTTTTTTTTTCTGAAGGGCAGAGTTAGCTAAATGTTTCTCTCGCCTAGGCCTGCAAAACCCTCCAGAAAGTGAACGTTTATTTTTGAATTACCTAAACCACCTTGGTGGGAAGTCTACGGCGACACTAATAACTAGGAAAAATTTGTTGTAAACATTTCTATTCAAAGTGTATTTCCAAGATGCGACTGTAGATATTTTTATTAGAAAGTGTGGCATTATTGACGATTCTCTTAACGCACAATCCTCGAGTTTACAAATATAATATATAAGCAAATTAATTATTTACAATTTGGTGCTCCAGCGAGTTTGTGCTTCAGTAAACGTCAACGTTCGCACTTACTTTGTTTAAGAAACGCTGTAAAAGTAACTACTTGTACTCTGATATTGGCTGTACCCGGAATTCAGACAAGTAATGAAATAATTTGAGCATTTACCTTCGTTCTTGGGGCCATAAACGGGAAACACTTGGTTCTAAAGTGGGTTTCGCAACCGCGAAACTGAAGTAATCGGGTTTCACCCAAAACACCTTCGTATCGTCACACGTTCTAATTCCCACCTCCGATAAAGGGGAGCGTGAAAACTCCCGAACGCACAATGCCATGGCAAATTCAATTAGCGCCGTCGCTGACACCTTCCACGTCGGCACGCGCGGGCGTGCTCCAATAGAAATACGTAATATTAATAATGACAAATAATAATAATAAATGATTCTCAATTTCCGCCGATTTCGGAAGCGGACTGCGCTCGCGCAAATGCATCGCAAGTAGAAATAAAACGCCGCGTGGTGAGTTCCTTTCATCAAAGTTTTCTGTACCGGATGTGGCGGTGGGGGCTCGGCGGAAGTGCTCCCACACGCACGGCCGGGGAGATTTTTGCCTCTTCGAAACCCAATTTCCTCTTCCGACGATCGGGACCCGCGTACCCGGAAGGAATCCTGCCGAGTTCGATTTTTGCTTCCCCTTCCCAATTCCTCTTCGTTAATTCAAGTGCGCTCTCGATCTCTACTCGCTTGGCTCGAGGAAAAGCCTAGATTTTTGTTAATTCCTTTCTCTGCACGCTGCAACGCGTCCCCGGACTAACTCCTCTTGTCCCGTTAGAGAAGTTGCGCGGCTGAGCCGACCCTGCAGCTTGTTAAGGAGATTACACGCGCAAGTCTACGGAGTCCTAATTATAAAAAGCCCGGATGCGGAAGCAAGAAAAGGTCGCAGCCGGAACGTGGCCAATCCACCCAGTCTCGTCGTGCCCTCTACTGCTCCCGTCTCGTTGTCTTTTTCCTTTAAACTCTCGTAATGAACACAACAAACTCCGAGACACGTTTTTTTATATATATACTTATATAAATATAGTCTCTATTATTTTACGGTAAAGCCACCAAATATGCCACGCTCGGAGAATCGGCCCTACAGTCCACGATTATCTCCTTGGCGCCGCAATTTTGGTGCTAGTGCAGGGTGGGCTCCACTGGCGATAGTTGCCATTTGAAAAGTGCGAGTGCCTGAGTTTTAGGTGCGGTGTCATATGGTTCAGGCGATATCAGATTTTTTTTTTTGCTCTGTCGCGACTGTTGTAATATTTCTGGAAAACGAGAAAGCGTTTCCTGCTATCTCAGATAAAGCGACGGATAACTGGCAACCATGATCTTAAGCGCCAAGATGGCTGGAGTGTCGTTAACCTGAAGCGCAGCTTAGTTTATGGCTATAGCGCATAGCTTACATGGACGTCACGTCAACCACCTTTGTGATGCCTTCTGCAAAATGTATTTCGCAACATCAAGTTCTTTAATTTTTTTTTGCAAGAACAAGTGACATTAGCAGCGACCGGAATGATATGGTGACGTCGCGTCCAAGCCTTGAATAGTGCAGCCATCATTGCAGAGAAAGCAGCGGTCAGCAACGCGCCGGTGACATCTTCTTATGGTTTCTACACATGACGTCACGAGCAACGTTTGCTTCCATAATTATGACCCTGATTACTTATCGCGTATTTCAAATGATAAGTCGCAACGGTGTGCTTAAAACGCATAGCGAAAGCTTTTAGCCACTACGTTCTCAGAGACCTCACTCTCAAAACGTATATTGTGACATTGCTCTTGTTTGTCTCAACGAAAGCAAAATACGTCTTGCTAAGGAGTCTGTGGTTAGGAGGTCTTGGCCAGTTGTGGAAGGCCGACGACCGCGAGAATTTCTGCCGCGCTCATCGTCATATATCTTCAATGTAATTATCGATGGTTTCAGAGCGTGCATGTTGCGCTGTGTTTTCTTCAAAGCTTAAAGATGCACCTACACCCCAAAGGTCGTATTGCTTTCGCTTAAAACGATGCGACGTGTAGTCATAAACACGCAAGAAATATCACAACGCGAAAAACAAATTCTTCACGCGCGCGTGTGCCTTTTTATTTTTTGGAGCTTTTTTCTCTCTTTTCTCATCTCCTCGTTTTTCTTCACTTGTGACGTAATCCATTATGAAATTTAGATGCTTTGTAAGGGACATTTATATGATGTTTAATAACGGCATTCGTAAAACATGTTTCTTTAACGCGATTGCAAATGCACTACGGTCCTACTTTTTGAAATACCGAAAATCGGAGTACAGAGTGAGGTCGCCTCCTAGCTTACTGTCTTCCCTCGGAAAACATAGTGGTGCTCGGCGCATGTAGCACTGAGGATGAGCGGTGAGTCGGGGAATTAGACAAAGTTCTCTTTTTTTAGGTATCCGACGAGCTCTCAGACTTCGAAAATGAAATCGTCAAATGGTCAGAACAAATGTATGAAAGCGCCAAAAACGACAGGGACAAAGAGTGGAAACAATACAAGGCGCCTTTTGTTGTTTCCATTTTTTCCCCTTTCGTTTTTCACAGTTTTATATTGTTGACTATGAACAAAGTTGCCCAAATTTCCACTTTGCTGAGGTCAAAACAACTGGGTTTGGTGTCTGTGTACCCTAGTTTCGGTTGTGACTCCGCCGGGGCAGCCTTTCACGCAGAACCGGCGCGACGTGGCTCCTTACTCCGCCCACAAAAGTCCACTGTGTGTTATCTTCGACGTCGCACCATTTCAAGGAATTTGAGATCACTGAAAGGGCCTTAAAAGAACTTCAAACTCGAAAGTGAAGGGTCGTCTGCTCACAGCGATAGGCGGCACGCACGGAGAAGTGCGGGTGATCGCGGGACGCGGGCTAACACAACACTTCGGGTCGGGACGGTTCGGAGCCGTGGCGAAAACTTGAGTTGCAAGACGACTCAATCTTTAGGGAGTATTAGCGAGTCGTTTTTCAAGCACACGGTTCCGAAATCGCGAACAGTGCAGCTGGTCCGTTCCGTGAAACCGTACGTGAAATGTGACATACTTTAGCGAATCGTGAAAGTTGCGCGACCGTGTAAACGATGATGATGATAGTGTTTGACGGTGGCGCCATCTTCTAGTGAACATGTGAAACATTCTGCAACGTGTAAATCCGTAGCGGACACCGTGGTGGAGCTCGTATTTCCGGCGTACGACTGATGTAAACAAGAAGGCCGATGTAACGTTTGCGGTCGTAATATCAAGAACTGCGAAGCTAGATGGAGTAAAAAGTATCTAAACGACCGTAAAGGTATGTGGTGTGTCTCCGTCATCTTGAACTTGAACGATCGTTCACGTTGTGTGCCGTCGAACCAAATCAAATTTCCGTCTGCTCGCGGTCGCCACGGCAGCTAGTCGGCCCGCAGATCGCGAAAACTTTACTAGCATGCGTAGTTTACAGCATTCACGATCGCTTACCATTGTGAGCAGTCCTCGAAATGATTTGGTTCAACCTGTCAAATGAAGCAAACTAACAGGACGGCAAATCGTCTCCCGCTGTCCTAAGCCTAACGCTCGGCTGAGTCCAACGTTACTAGAACTCTCAGTTGGGAAACTCAACCGTTGAAACCTGGGCCGCTGGCGTCCACCGAGACCGAGCTTAAATGCGACAACAGCGCCACTCTGTATCATTTGTCTTAACTGTAGTCGCCTTGATCTTTTGAAAGCATGTTTTTGAGTAAAAACCAACGAAAAAACTCCTTTTTGTAGTAACGTTTATTAGAGATTAGTACAAAACGGGGGGCGCGTGTTGTTTTCTAAAATCTTTAGTTTGCAAGTTTTGCAGTACAATTAATATTGTTTTTATACAACCGTGCCTCAGCGGTGATTTCAGGTAGCGCGTCCCGAAAGCTGAGGTGCATATTAACCTAATATTAATCGCGGCGCCTCGCCTGGGAGTCGAGGGCGGTGCCTCGAAGCCCTTCCACACAGTATCTGTTCTGGCCCCAAAATGGCTGATTACAATAAAATGGAAGTCACGTGCAGTTCTTCGACTGGCCGCTGCGAGAGAAATGACGGCGTTGTGATCGCCATTAGCTCGGTTCTCGTGGACGGATCGGTGCCACTTTTTAGAGCAGTCTTTATGGCAGTTTCCCCAACTGAGCGGTTCTAGTAACGTTGGCTGAGTCGGTGAAGGCAGTCGCCGGACCGACCGCCATCTTTTCACCCGAGTCGTGAACGATGCTGGCTGCGTTGCGATGACGACTCCAGTTGCCGGAATGAGAGAAACGAACGAGGAGAGCCTCCCGACGTCCGGAACGACTCGCGCGCATGCGCAGTGGCGTCGCCGATGCGTTCGAGGGCGAACCGTTCGTGTAGAAACGACCTGCTAAAACTCCCTTTTGACGTCACTGCACTGGCGCGGATCGCAAAAACTTCAAATTTGGCTTTAGGATTTTATTTTTTTACTTTTACAAATACCGAGTTCCCAAGTTTCGAATGTTGAGGGTATAATGTCCGCGCATAGGTTTCAATCGTTTCGGATAATAAAAAAGAAAATGATTTTGACTTGTCAATGCCGCTTTAATGGTGCCCTGAGGAGGTTTCTGCGATCGCCTAAATATGGCGATAACTCACTCTGCTGGCTCTACACTCTAAAGAAAACAAGGGTATATCTTACACCCCTGTCACATATACGACAACGCAAAACTTTATTTGGATGTACAGCGCACTGACGTTGTACCGACGCTACCAATGTTCACGAGCGGCTTGATGGCCGAGTTGTACAACTTATTAAAATAGCTTATGTAAGTGTGACTAACTGCAAAAAGGTTATCGGGGTTTTATTGACTCAACTCGAAAAACCTCTGTTCTTTTTTATTCATAGACATTGATACGTACTCTAGCTGTTTAATATGTTATATCGCAGCCTCATCAACCCTTTCGCGAAGAGTTGGGGCAGTCAGTTCGATGTCAGCGAGCTGTACGTCGGACTGAAGTTTTAGGGTGTCGCATGTGTGAACAAGGAGTGTAAGAATGTATACACTTCTTTAGAGTGTAGACATCCTGGAAATCCCCAAATCATGCTGATACGCGGCCGATTTCCCTCTTTAAAAAGCAATCGAGGATCGCAACACAACGAGGTCATCTCCGGCGATGGGAGGAGCATGTTCCGAAACCAGAACCACTGTCAGCCAATCGCAAGCGAAGAATCCTAGCGCGCCTCCGACCGGTGGAACTGCGGAGTGATGTCTCGGATGCGCACGGCTCGATGCCAATGCAACCCGGACTACGATTCAACCTGCGAGCGCGCAGTTGAGAGCTGGCGACCGCACACATCACTATTGCAGACGAAAAACAAACAAAAAACAATGCATTGTTTTTTAGATAATTATTGTAGTAGTATGTTACCTCTCCAAGAAAAAATAACATTTTTCGACTACCCTTATTTGGTTTTCTCATCTACAAAAGTATACACACTTTGTAATAAAGGCTTGTGCAATCTCAAAGAAGTGTCAAGTTTTCATTGTTCACAAGTCGTCCAGGGTGCCTAGAGCAAGGCTCCTCCCATCGTCGGAGGTGACTTTGGTGTGTTCGATCTTTGATAACGTTTTCTAATAGTGAAATTGGCCACGCATCCTTGTAATTTGTGAATTTCTACGACACTTAGTAGAACGCAGTGTGAGTTATCGCCATATTTAGAAACTCTCAAAAACCTACTTCGGGGCACCTTTATGAATCAGGCTGGTTGCTTCACGTCAGAACAATTTCCTTTACACGTTTTTTTTTCTCAAGCAAATGAATGCAAGAAGTATGCATTCCTGCCCAATAGGTTAGCTGACATGCAGGTTTTTTCCTATCAACTTTCGATGAAATAAATAAAAACCACAAGAGTGATATAAAATGAAAATATATTTTGAGTATACATAGAATGTATTTATATACAAGAACTCTTGCTTACTTTTCCACATAATTAACGGATAGATTGCGGCGAATTAATTTAATGTGGTGCATGCTCTGAGGATGCCCTCCTAATGATTTTACCGCTGCAGTCCTTGTCATTTCGATGAACTGGGTAACAAAAAAAACGAAACGAAAAAAGATAATTATAAGACAGGTGATAAAACCATTTATCGTCAATTGCTAGAGCAAATGTGTTGCACTACATGAAACGCTCTAGCGTTAAAAGCTTCGAGGGATACTCTGAGTTTTCAGACGCCAGACGCTTACTTTCGTGGTGCTCTTCATGAGATATAGTTTAACGCGTATCATGTGTACACTTCGTGATTGTTTTCCAGAATGAATCGATACTACGGCGAATCGAGCTGATAGACCTGGCGATCTTCTAGAGCCTTCCATACTCTCGAGCTCATCTCCTCAGTGCGCACAGGTGGTCGAACTCCTCCTCGCCTACCCCTTTGGTGAGATGACCTCCCCATTAACCAATCAGCGTCGAGCACCCCAACTCCTCCTCTCCCATTTGTCAACCAATCAGTGTCGAGCCTCGCGGCCACGCTTTTATCCAGGCTTCACTCTTATCAGGCTCATCTATCCAGGCTTCACGAAATGCCGAACACCTAGACAAAGGCCGTTTCACGTTAAGTCGATCCCTCACCGTACTAGCGTCGCGAAGGTAACAATGTAAATTCGACTTTCTGACAGCCTGTTTGAGCTGTGAGGCACACTAGTAGACGGAGAGTGCGGAAAACAAGAGAATGGGAATACGGCAGCGTGCCAAGCAGAGCCTGGCGACAGCTCGCGGAAAGAAAGTACAAAGCATTCCACCTATCCTTCAACCCAATGCGGCAAGGTGAGTACGTCTGCTATATTTTCTATGCTTTTCTGCCGTCACTCTATACACCAACTCATGTTCACAAACAAACCGGAGCGCCCCTAGCGGACGCCACCGGCGCCGCGCATGCGCAATGGGACTGTGGGCAAGAATGCGTCGTCGTCGCCCATAAACAAACCATTGAAATGCGTTGTTGTCGGCGTCAGTGTAAGTCCCCTGCCCTTTTCCCGTTCGAATTGTTGGTTCTACGTCTTCCTGGCGATGTCTGACTATTTGAGCGGCGTCAGCGAAATTAAGCAGGCTCGTTACACCGCAAAGACTTTGCGTGAATAATGTGACATGTGGCAATTCATTCCGCGTGGACGCCGCAATAGCGCTACAAGCCTGATTCGCATGATGAGATTTCGCTCGCGAATTTTCCAGTCGCGACGCCCGCTCGGGCTGCAAAAGTGTGAACCGTAGCTGAGATGGTCGACGTCGATACTGAAAATCGCAAGCAGAATCGGACGAAGAGAAGTTAGGCATAACAAGTCGGTAATGGTCCCCGGTAACAATGATCAACATCTCCTTGTATCTACTGTTTACATCGAGGCCTGCTTACCAACCTTCAAACTTAAGTCTTTTGAGGTTTGCACTTACTGCTTATCGCAAGTACCGGGCCAACATTTGGTCTACGGGCCGGCGTCGTCAAGAGAGCTGACGACAAGCAGGAACGTTTGAATGAGCAGACGACAGATCGAACGATCAGGCGGCCGTTTGAACCTGAAGACGCACTGAACGTAGTCCGCAGGTGGTCCGCACAACTTGACGGTTTTCTAGGCGTTCATGTTGGAACAAAACAAATAAATCTGATGACCACAAGTATCCGTGAATTCAACCCAAAGGTGCTTCCGCCCAAGCAATCGTTGTCCGACGGCGTCTGCTTTTCCCTTTTCACGGCACATATCCAGATTCTCGGACGAACCGAGAACGTGAAAACTGACCTTCAAACCTTTCTCGACACTTTCGGTATGGCCCCAGTCACGGCGTTTTGACGAGAAGGCAGGTTTTTGTCTGGTTCCTTTCAAAACAACGCTGGAATACACGTCTGGCATGGGGACTTCTGCCCACAGCCCCAGACCGGAAGTGCGACTGACGCGCCACCACCGCGCCGTGACGTCACAGAGATGAGTTCGTGTATACACCAACTTATGTTTTACAAACAAACCGCAGCGCCCCTAGCGGACGCCACCAACGCCGCTCATGCGCGATGGGGGTGTGGGCAGAAGCTCGTCGTCGCCCATAAACAAACCATTGGAATGAGATGTTGTCACCATCGGTGTGAGTCCCCGCGCTCTTTTTCGCATTGGAATTGTTGATTCTACGTCTTCCTGGCAATGTCTGACTACTCGAGGTGGCCTCAACGAAATTGATGAAGCTCGTTACACCGTAAAAACTCGGCGTGAATAATGTAACATGCGGCGATCCATTCCGCGTAGACACCGCAAAATGGACGATAAAGCCTGATTCATATGGTGAGGTTCTGCTCGTTATTTTCCAGTCATGACGTCGCTCGCAAGGCCCATGTCGCTCGGGCTGCAAAGGCCTGAACCGTAGCTGAGAAGTCGACGTTGATACTGAAAATCGCAAGCAGAATCGGACCGACTCAATCAGGCATAACAAGTTGGTGATGGCCACTGGTAACAATTAACATCTCCTTATATCTACTGTTTACACCGAGCCTACTTGCCCGAAGCAACCTTCAAACTTAAACGTCTTTCGAGGTCTGCACCTTGTTATCGCAATTACCGGCTCAACGTTTGGTCTACGGGCCGCTGTCGTTTGAACTGAGCAGACGACAACAAGCAGAAACGATTGAGAGAGCAGACGACAGTTGGAACGATGAGGTGGCCGTTTTGAACTTGATGACGCACTGAACGTAGTCCGCGGGTGGTACGTGCAATTTGGCGGTTTTCCGGCGTTTATGTTGGAACAAAACAAAAAATCTGACGACCACAAGTATCCGTGAATTTAATCCAAAGGGCTTTCCACCCAAGCAATCTTGGTCCGACAGCGTCTGTTTTTCCTTTTTCACGGCCCCTGTTTCACGTTCTCGGACGAACCGAGCAGGGAGAAAACGCACGAAAACTGACCTTCAAACCTTTCCCGACCCTTTTAATAAAGCCCCAGTCACGGCGTTTTGACGGAGAAGGCAGATATTTGTCCGGTTTCTTCCAAAGTAACATATGAGTGCACATGCCCCGTGGCGGCTTCCGCCCACAGCCCCAGACCGGAAGTGCGACCGACGCGCCACCACCGCGCCGTGACGTAACAGAGATGAGTTCCTGTATAGCGCTCCTCAAGGACGTTTAAATAGGGCAGGACCCGGCATGACGTCATATCCAGCGACGCCGGAAGAACAACCCAATCCCAGACTGCCCCGCGCACCGACGCTCTCTCATCAAACTAAATTCAACCATGTCCCATCGTCTGCTCTCCGCTCGGTCGTTAGGCTTAGGCGCTACGTCTGCTCCGTGTCTGCGGTCTGCTTCGTCTGCTCGCTGTCGCGGCTGGCTTTCGGTTCGATCGGCGCACCAAAAGATGTTTCGATGCGAACCCGAATACTCATCACGGCGGAGTGAAACCAACATCTTCTCGAAGCAGAATTTGTACGGCTTTCTCAACCCGCGATGCCCTTCTCAGGACGACACACACCACAGCGCCTTCTCAGCGTTCGTGATAACGATCCTTCTCAGCGTTCGTGCCTACGATGACTGACTCGCGATCGCTTTCCAAAGCCGCGCTACGACGACTCGTTCGAGACGACGCTCCAGGCCTGGTCGCGCGGTGTCGAGAGCGTCGCTACACGCCGACTTCCTAGTCCTACTGGTCAGGCAAGTGTTAGGCTCGAAATCTCGCCTGTTCGACACCGATTCTGTCGGTGCGTAGTCTAGAACGTCTCAACTCTGGTCACTTACTTTCTGCTGGGCAACCAGGCGTTCGTTTATAATAATCTCATCCAATTCCTGACCATACCGGTTTAAAAGTATCCCGTTAAGCGCTGTTTCAAATAACAGTGGGTGCCGCCATTACTTTCGGTGCACGCAATCGCGTTGCCACGGAAATACCAGTGGCAGCGAGGTTGTTGCACCGAAATTAATGGCGGCGCCCCACTAAACTTCCCATTGGTCGAGAAATGTCCGTCGCGGCTCGTAGCCACGCCTACTTCCGTTACACTTCGCTCCATGCATTGGGGATAGGGACGCCACCTCCTGCCCATTGTAACCTCCTGAGCGCTACCAGAGTGCGCTCGTTTCACAGAGCAGAACGTCGCTGTATGTCTTAACACGGGGTGTTTTCCGCCCGCCGGGAGTAGCACAGAGGCACTGAAGGAAGACATTCGGCTGGCCCTAGTGTCTAATCAGCAAGGAGACGAGCGCTTAGTCAGCGTTCGGCCAGCTGTCAGCCTATCGACTTCCGTCCCTGGTTGGAGACCGAAAATGGTTAGGCGCAGCCAAAACACGGTGAAAGACAACGGGCGTGTGCTGTAGGCCGGGCATACGAAAGAGACTCGTCTGCCTTTCTCACTTCCTCGGTGACCATCGTGTTTTTTTATCGGTGTTACGGAGTATTGAGGTCGAAAACACCAACCTGGCGAGATAATCTGGGCAAATATTGTATCGCGCTCTGCTTCGAGCGGCGCGTCCCGCGCTACCTCTCGCGCCTCCAACGCGTCGATGCCTCTTTCAATCATCATCGGGGAGACGCAGAGAATCCCCCACTAATGTCCGAGCACGGCTACACGTCCGCCCGCACGGGAGTCGGAGGTCGGAAAAGGGCCGTGCCTTCGCGGCTGGGCCGCGATACGCCGTGGCGAAGGAAAGTATCTGATCAGGAACCGAGTGGACAGGCTAATGATAGATCGGCCGCAGCGCCAATTGACTCTGGCAGCGGACGCTATTCGGACGCTGCTTGTCGGCGTGTTGGAGCAGGCCGGAAATGGCGGACCGCTGGCTGCCGCTCCCGCTCGCACCGGCACTCCGTTTTCCCTTTGCGATAGACCACGGTGAACATTACGAACCGTCGGAACCAATCCGATGACGTTTTTGTTTCACGTGACAATTCTGCAGAAGCTTAGCGTGCACTCTTTAAAAAAGAACTGTATATAAGTTTTTTTTTGCTTTTTGCTTTACACGGAGCTAGCCAATTATGGCAAACAATTGAATTGAATGCCATTCAATTGAACAATCAATTGAATGACAAAGCTCAAGATACGAATAAATCTGAAAATGTGCGCAGAGACAATGTGGATGTGTTTTTACCTGCTCAATGTTATTACGGACATCGCTTTTTTTGTTGTTAGATTTTATTGTATTCTAAAATGCGTCATTTTCTAATTTTCTTTTATTGTTCAGCTTGGATAACTGTATTTGTCTTCTGCAAAAAAAAACTTTTTTTTTTTGTTTAGCTACGTTTGAGGTGTGTAGTAACATATGATATACGTTCACAAGGCTGGATTGGCTGGGATGGCGTGTTAACGTTCACCGCGGTCCATCGTAACGTAAAGCAAAGTGTGGCACCGGCCTCGAAGCAAGAGTCGAGAGAGGGACGAAGGAGTGGCACGTCCAGGGTTGCCGGATGACCCGGCGTCGCCGTGATGGATGGTTGGAGAACGCGGCCCCCGTAATTTAGAAGTTGCTCACGTGGTTTTCGAGATCTCTTCCCACCCTCCTGCCTGCCTACTCGAACCTCACGATTCAGAAGCCGCACGCTCCTAGACGTCACAGTCGGAACAGGACAAAAAAAAAAAAGTATACGAAGACGTGCAAAAAAAAAAAGGAAAAAAAGGACGACTTGAAAGATTACCTTTCTTCTTTTTCAATTTTTTCATCTCTGATTTGTCTTTTGCGTGGATTTCTCTTTGTCCCGGCGTGTCTTTTATTAGGTATTCCCAGCTTTTGGTTTGCTTTTTAAAATCATTTGTTCTTCTTTCTTTTTTTTCTTCTTCATAATATGGAACGCCAAGAGCTTTGGTGTTAAAATTTTAGTACAGTTTTCGTCGTGTGGTGGCGGCCGTTTTTTTTTTCTTTTTTTAATCTCGAAGACGTCGTTTTTATTGAGAGGTCGCGACACGTGAGCCCAGATTTTTCGGCATTCGTAGCGGTCCCAGCTGTTCCCTAAGGAAGACTTGTATTAGCTCGAAAACAGGCGCTTCGGGAAATTCTTTTTATTCCCCCCAGAACGAGTGGCTTCTCTCATATTTATGATCCAGAAAAATATATATAAAAATACACTGCGGCCCTACAGGAGGGGGCAATAACCATAAGTTAAGAACCCAGAAGAGGCTTTGCCTCCAACACATGACTCCCACCCTCCGTCCGGATTTGGCCGAGGGTTCACCGAAATCTTATCAAAAGCAGAAAATAATTTCTCAACGTGGACCCTTAACCTGTCAGCGACTACAATTAGAAGATATTGCAATGACAGTTTTTCAAAGAGGATATATTCTAGTGGTCATCAGAAGAGGCGACAAAATATTGAGATCTACGAAATAGTTCAGGTATCTGTTAAATATTTATTTTGAGTATAACCAATTATGAGCTACCTGGAGTAGGGCGGTTTGGGTCCGCGTTCCTCAAAATTCTCAGCTTAAGTTACAATGTCACTAGAGCAGCAACTGCATCATGTTTCGTACACGATACTTGTTTTTATTATTCTTCGTTTCTGGATAAGTCCCGACGCAGCCGATGCTACGAGCTAATGGCACCTATTAAGCAACGTCATACGCGCAAGTCACTGTATCTTTTTTTATGATTGGTTGAGCGATAATACGACAGGTACAGAAACATGGCGAAAATTGTGATTGTGCTTTTTTTATGCTGTTCGATTGCTCCTATCAGCTCTTAGCGTCTGCTACGACTCGACTTTAGGTGGAATTAAGTATACGAGGTGTGGTAGAAAAGTAATGAGAGCGATTTTCTTGTAACCATAAATTTTATTTCTCTACATACGAAGGTTATCTCCATCAGTGTATGTCGGTGTGTACCCTTGGACAGGTACACACCGAAGGAGGCACTGTTTCCATTGTTCGCAGCAGTGCTGGAAGGCTTCTGCTGGAATCCCTTTCTGCTCGTCGGTTACTCTCTTCTGAATACTATCCAAAGTACGAAAATGGCGCCCTTTCAAGTGGTCTTTGAGCCGGGGGAATAAAGAGAAAGTCACAGGGACTGAGGTCCGTACAGTAGGGGGCTAGGGAACCACAAGATTGCTTTTTTCTGCCAAAATGAGTCGATGAAGATTGCCGTCAAAGCCGTAGAGAAAATTAAGGCGCACATCCTTTCAATTGGGCTTCTGCTCACTAGTGAGGTTCTTTGAAACCATCTTGACGCACACTTCTCTCACGCGCAAATCCAGCGTTAAAAATTGACAGACGGTAAACCGGTTCCGACTTGACTCACTACTCGTCGGTCTTAGCGTCAATAGTCGGTCTGACGCCACACGGTTCCTGCCTCTTTCCACGTTATTGTCTGCTTTTGAAGTTGAAGGTCTTCCCGTGCAAGGTTTGTCTTCCACTTCTTCTCGGCCCTCTGAAAAGGCCTTGCGCCATCTGAACACTTGTGCCCTGAATAGGGACGGTTCTCCATGAGTTCTTTGTGGCTTTTCATAAGTAATAGTAGCGGATTCGCCAAGCTTTACACAAAATGTGACGGCACTACGTTGCTAAAAATTTCGCCGGTTCATTTTCGTAACGCACCTCACAAATACAACTTTACTTGAGGCGCTCTCAACAATCGGGAGGCAACTGTAGCAAGTTCGAAGTTATACGGAGCCTACGGCAGGGGTTACCCTAACTGCCATGTGATGGAGGAAGCAGCAGCATTGTCGGTTCGTGCACAGTGTTGCCAGTCTCATTACTTTTCTGCCACACCTTGTTCAAGTATCATATTGTAACAAGCTCAGATTCCTACCGTACGTGACAAGTGAGTTTTTCCAGAAGCGCAGTCATGATTTTATAATAGAAACCAGTCGCTGTCAGATAGACAACAAAGACCACTAGATAAACATACTGATCATAAATAGCGCGAAGAAAAAACAAGGACATGTACACGAAGACAGGACTCGCGCTATATCGATGTCCTTGTCTGTCCATGACCTCTGTCATTAACACTATTTATGTTCGCTATAAAAATTCAAATAGCCCACTTTAATATTCTAGCAGATAACAGCCAGATATTAACAAATGCGTCTGCAGTAATATTGCTTTTGTTTGTGCAGGTTAAATAAAATATCATCACTCATAAATGTAATGAGGACGATATAGCTGTATTTCGGCCTCAGTTTGTGTTAATCACGATATTCACTATGAGATGTCCCAAAAGTGCAGTCTGTAAAATCATAATAAAGTCACAGTAATGATGTCCTTTATTCACGCGATTTATTGCGTCACGGCATCCTGATCATCAGGGGGCTCTTCAAGCGTGCTGCTGCCAGAATTACTTACCTAATGCAGTGACTTTAAAGTGCTAGGAGTTTTCAAGGCCCTATTGGGCGCCATATATATATATATATATATCATATCATATAGTAAATTACTTTCAAAATGTAATTTAATTACAATTATAAATTACTTTTCAAAAGTAATGAAATTACTTTACAATTGACTTCGTTTCTGAGAGCGACCCGACTTGGGCCATATAACTTTAAACGAGTTGTATAGAATGCAACGTAGTTGTTCATTCCTTGCCCCAATGTTTGAGTAGGCTTAGCTTAAGCAACGCCACATAAATGTCACATATTGTACTTTCCTTTTGTGAATTTTGTTAAATTCATGACAGAAATTGTCAGTTTGGGGCAATGAAGCACTACGTTCTTATGTTTTTAATAAATAATAATAAATTACTTCCTATGCTGGAAGACGCCAGACGGCTAACGAAAAAATTGGGTTGACAGACTTTTGTTAGCTCGGCAAATAAAAATGCGACAATTAGTCACATATGAATATTTTACAAGTATTAATCCACATGCGCTAACATGACTGCATTCACATACAAACATCATGGTATTGTAAATTATTTACATTGAGTTGAAATTATAATTGCTCAGATATCTGTAAGAACCGAATCCAGGCTTCCGCGAATCATTGGTGACAGTATTCACAGGTGCGAGGTCAGTCTCCAAAATGCTTATGCAAATAATATCCGAAGTAAAACCAACAGCAAATAAACTTGAAAATAATACAAAGATATAAATATGCGACAGCAATGGAAGAAAAACGTATAAAACTGGCAGAAAAAGAAAAAAAAAACACAGACAATTAAAATTTCTAAGCTCGGCTGAAAGCTGAAGCTCAATTTTTTTTCTTTTCAATATTTTGGCATGTTTACGCTATTGTTTTTTGCTCGCTCCGCAGACGGCGCCACACGGCGCCGTTGAGATAGACTCCAAAGAGGATTGTCTCTCAGCCCCCAGTGTAAGCAACAAAACAACAAACAACGCAATACTATTCTTGTTGTGCGTGTATGTGCATGCGGGTCTATGTGTGCGAGTGTGTCACCGAGCGCTAGGCCGCTTGTGCGAGCGCTGAGGCTTTCAGAGAGGTTCCGCCGGCCCAACAAAGTCCTGTAGAAGTAATCGTAATTGAACCTGAAATTTCGCAATTACTGACACTAGAAAGTAATTAAATTACAATTACAATTCCTTTTAGCCGAAAGTAATTAATTACAATTACAAATTACAAAGAAAAGTAATTAAATTACAATAATTCAATTACTGTAATTGAATTACTACTCCATATGTATATATATATATATATATATATATATATATATATATATATATATATATATATAAAATATTAGTTTTGAGATTGTATATGTTTCAATATTTACACAAAAAGAAAGGCACACGTGATTCAGGCAGATAGTGGTATTGCCAATATTTTGAAGCCTCGTGTAAATGTTTCAATTAATGGGCAACAAAATGGAACTAATACCATCCTGAGGTCAAAAAACGGTTGAGACGGGGTCAAGGAAAACATATCCTGTGCCTTCCCTTCCCCCTCCTCGGCCCCAATGTTTAGACTGAACACTCTACCAATTCACTTGAGTGTGCACCATTAAAACACTACAAAAAGTAAAATATTTTATATGGGTATTCTTGGAACCCTCTAAAATCAAAACAAGTAGCCCGTCTACCGAGCTAACCGGAATAATTATGCTGATGCATGATGTACTACTTCCGTTCATTGAGGCCACTTTTCCTCTTCAGTACGTTTAATCATCTTTATTTCCATAAATCTTTATTATATGATTTTACTTTCCATAACAGCATGGTCCTCGCCGTTTCGCAACTACTGCGGTCACTAAAACGCAATTTGTTACTTTTATTTTCGCTTTTTCTTTGTTTGTAGTTTTGATTATAAATTTTAAAAAAATAAAGCTTTAGTTTTGAGACAATCTAATGCCGGATACTCCTGGCCGTATAGAAGATGATTTGCAAACAAAAACCTTGTTTTCCCACGTACCGCGACGAACGTGTTATCATCTCCACCGTTGTAAGTCGCCAAGGAAGGCGCTGTTCACATACCTCGAGAGTTGCGGAGGCCGCGGGTTGGGGTGCCGCCGTTTTTAAGCCGGCTTAAAATGGTCCGTGTTTACCCCAGAAAACCCCGGAGGTCGGACGTTGCCCGTTCTACGTTGGGCAGCCTCGGAACGAAGGGATCGGGCCCTCTCCGATACCCCCAGGATTTGAGCTCCGAGTATCTCTACGTCTTGGGTGAATGATCGAGGGAAAAGAATCGATATTCAAATGGCGTTATCTTACGACCCCGCGTGCGCGCCGAGTTCGAAGGGAGTTTAACAACGTCGAGTATCCGGAGCAGTCGTCCGTTGCCAACCGCTATACTTGAAGGATTGCGAAGGAGGCCGAGTGCGAAAGCCAAATTGATTGGCGTTGGGGCGTCTCGGACGTGTAAACAACGTGTCTGAACTCACGCGTTGTAATAGCGTGTATAGGATTAGAGGTAGCTGAGGAAAATCTGCATTGTTCGGGACACCCGAGTCGTTCAGATCGCCCTCCACCTCCTTCGATTGTAACGCACTGAATATAAGGTTAAAAGCGCGAATAAACGAGGACAATAAAGAAACACGGACGACAGGACAGGCGCCTGTCCTGTCGTCCGTGTTTCTTTATTGTCCTCGTTTATTCGCGCTTTTTAACCTTATATTCAGTAATGGACCAACTAGCCCAAACCCAAGTTTTAATGTAACGTACTACCGCATTCGTTATGACCCGAAACAGTTCTTCGCGCTTCGTTTGGCGTGTATGCCCGTCTTTGAGAAGTCTGTGGTCCCAACTCCCAACTAAATAAAATCAAATCAATTTGTTTTTTTTTTCATTTGAAGAAGGAAAACGAGGAAGAAAGCAACAGAACAGTTGTTTGACAGGCCGCCATCACCCCTCAGCAGCAGCAGAAACAAAACACACAAAACAGTTAACACACAGAAAGAAATAGTACATGTAATTATTCGTTTGAAAAAAGAAAAGCAATGAAAATGACCACACGTCATGCACATATACTAACATTGGAGGCTCAACAAAATATAAAATAAAATATTTGTTTATCATGGACAATCTTTCTATTTTTAATTCCTGCAAGCGCTTGAAGAGACGGGGAAGAGTACTTCGCAACATCTGTTTTCCATATTTTGATCTGGAGTGCGGCACTAACCAGGTATCTGCGCTCGTGGCTTGTGCCGCACTCAAGAACTAAAAATAGAACTCGAAATAAGGGTCCCATTCTTGTGACTCTCTATGACTTGAGAAATAATAAGGCTTGATGGGGACCGCAGACCCAAAATAAGGTCGGATCCAAAGTTTCAGGTAATTTTGATTCTAATAGTTCATGCAACTAGATGCAAACAGCTAACGACTCGAGATATTTCGTTATAAAAAAAAGTTAATAAAAAACAAAAAAGTTGTAAACATTCTTTTGTTTTGTTTTTAACTATATATATGTGCGTAAATATCGCTGCATTTCTTTCTTAACAGTATCTTCTCAAGATGCTCAAATAAATAGGCAAACCAAGTGTCCAATCCCAGAAGAGCTGGATTCTATATTACCTTTACCGGAATTTTCTACGCTTTTTATATTGGTGGAAGGTTCCCTAAAAGAACTGTCGAATCTGTTTAAAAAAAACGTAATAACATCTTAAAAAAAAAAGAAACCTAAGCGGCGCAGTAGCTTTTTGCGCCATCTAGTAGCCTAGTAGACGGCTCGCATACGCTAAAGGCTTTACTGTCAAATATATGAAATATAAAGAAATTATACTTTCTTCAAGACGCCGAAGGAACGCGATCTTCATACCGTGCATCTGAAATATCCGAAATAAAATCAACACATTGTTTTGTGCGTTTTAACTGGGTTTCAAATCTGGATAGATTCGGCAAAGAAAATATCTTTGACCTAAACTGTAAAGAAATGCATGTCTTGACTTGTCAAAACAGACATATATTATCTTAGTTTATTATGAGACCGACATTTCGAATAGAAGTAGCTGGTAATTAATCTAAATCTCTGCAAAAAATTAACGGTTCCACTAATTAAATATTGTTTTGTCTCCCGTCAACTTCCGTTGCTTTTGTGGTTGCCTATAAATTATAATGCCGCGCTTTTAGACTCACGTGATACATAGATCAATGATAGATATGTACAGCAAAACAAAATTAAATATGGGGAAGCCGACAAGGCACGAAAGGTATTGCGGCACTAAAATGATCGCAGGGTTGTTTTGATGAATGCCTAGAAATTCTAGTTTTAGGAAGCAAGCAATGGGTTTTAATCACCCGACAGTGAGCCTAAAGATCACAAAGAAGCCCAGTTATTTTTTTTAAACTAATTACTTGCTTATCGGTAAGAAATAACGGTAGGTTCTGGTTGAATATGTACTCTAACCGTCGGGCGTCATTATTTACTTACGATTATTTTCCAAAGTGTTTTGACAAACAAACAAAAAATAAGGAGCATGCACGAAGTATGCTGTCTACTTTTATTTAAATTGCGTTACCATGTCAGTGCTGACAAACAAGAATCCTACTTTGGCCTAACAGTGTATAATGAGCAATTACGTACGCACTCTTTTTTCATACATATTCACAATACACCTTAAGACCCAATTAGCAGTCTTTTCGCATACGTACTTTCGGGTCTTCGTTAGTCACGGCCACTCCCACTATCATTAGAGCCCCCGCATACTTCCCTATGCAGCGGATCAAAGTTTCCGTCGAAAGCGAATCCTGCCCAAAGAAGGACAAGAAACAAAACCCCGCACGCCATAAACGGGAGACGGAGTAGACGTCGTCGATGTTGGCCACCCGCTTTCAGCGCGGTGGCAGGCGCGGAGCTCAAAGTTTTCAGCGTGCATTTCCGGGCCCCGACGGCGAGCGATGATCGATACGTCCTGGGCTGCGAAGAGAAAACCCGCGGCCAGCATTCGACGTCGCCGGAAGCTGGTTCCGGTTGGGGCGTCTCAATCGCCGCTCCATCGATTCGGGCGTGCTCGGGCGTGCTCGGGCGTGCTCGGGTGAGCTCGGGCGTGCTCGGGTGAGCTCGGGTGAGCTCAGTGAGCTCGGAAGCAGTATTGTAGCGTTACCAAAAAAAAGTTACAAAAACGTTGCTCGTTACTTGCAAAGAAAAGGAGTGCCATACTAACTTGTGTTACCTCAAAATAAAATTCACGCGTTACCGTCACTGTTACCCGTAAAAAAGTAACGCACTTTATTTTTGCGTTTTTTTTTGTTTATTATTTATGCATTAAAACATTTAACTGTTTTTGACGTTACAGGTACGCATAAGCGTCTTATTTCAAGAAATATTATATTCATATAGAAACTTAACGTAATTACCATACTTATTTTTCTTACGGTTCTGATTTTGAAGTTATGTGGAGTGAGTGCAAAAATTCGTGACTTGGTGCCAAGAAACACAAAACAAATTGAAGTGTAGTTCTTTGTTTGTTTTGTCGAAGTCTTGGGAAGAAATTACGAGTCGCGTAACTGCGTTGACGGTTATTCGAAATAAGTAACGTAAATACGCTATTCGTTACTGGTTTCAAAATGCAACGTGTAGGTTACTACGCTACCGTAAAAAAAGTAACGCGTCAGCGGTAACGCGGTCATCTGTAACGCGTTGCCGCCAACACGGCGCGGGACGCCCGCGAGCGCGAGCCCAGGGTCGCCGAGGTGACGAGCGCACGGCCGCCAGAACAGTGGCTACTCCCTCATAAACTTTGGCCGAGAAGAAGGCCCGCGCGGAATACGCCGCCCACGGAGCAGTAAAACCCGGGCAATAAAGATAAATTTACGGCGAAACCAAGGAGTTTCGTGCTCGCCCCGTTTCTTCGACCCATTGAGGAAATCCGGTTTGGGGCTGGAAAATAAAATCGACGGAGCAATCGCTAAAAGACTTAACTCTCTAAAATAAGCTCCAGCGGGAGTAAGCAGCAACACAGGAGAATACGGGGCAGAGCTCGATATTGCAGTAAACAAGAATGCTCAGAGTTTTTATATCTTATCAATCTAGCTGGAACTAGAAGCCAAGACGTTTTTTTAAGATAAAAACACAAAAGTTCACGACAGCTTAAGGAACACAGGGCGTGGCATGTTATGTTGCTTGTTGATTGTTGATAAGCCTTTTTTATTATTTAATGCCGCCCCAATTTCACTGCCCGTGGAGCGAGCAGTTCCTCCAGAATTGCCATACTTTGCGTATTTTAGGCTGTCGGACACTACGAGCCTCATGGATCGTGAAACCTCTTCGTTAACGCTAATTAACCTGAGAGCATCAAATTGAAGTCTTTTTCGCTAAAAAAAAAAAAGAAGAAAACAATTGCCAATCGAAGGAACAAGCTTCTCTCTAGGTGCATTGGGTGCCTCTTTCTAACGTTAGTCAGAGCTCATCAAATGAGGAGAGCGACTTTATTACGTTTTTGTTTTCTCCTTCCTGAATAAAAAATAATGTGAGAAAATGTCCCCCCTCATATTGGTTAGGACGCTATTAGAGATGGGAACTTTTAAAACTAGATAAAAAAATTACGCTTATATTTAAAAAAAATTATCCTTACAAATAACTTAGCGAACGTCATATCACTAGTTTGACGTCACGTTGAAAAAAAAAATAAAGACTGAACTTTTAATTTAGAACTAATTTCGGAAATATGTTTGCTAGCCGGCGCATTCTAATCCCATAATTTGAGCCTTTAATAAAAATAGATACTCGGAGTTTACGCAGTGTCACTAGTTGCGTGCAGTACAGGCGAAGGCAACGCCAGGCCAGGCGAGAAAGGGCAAGCACTAGAAAGGCCTGGGCAGAAGAGAGAAGCCTCCTATCCTCTGTAACGTCACCCTCTCCTTCCAGGGCCCGCCTTTCCCGTTCCGCCTTCCTAGTGCTCACCCTTCCTCTCTTCGGCTGGCGTTGCCTTCGCCCGAACTGCACGCAACTAGTTACACGGAGTGTAGTAAAAAGTAATTATACAGCGTGCTATTCAGCGTTAAGTTAATGGCTGCGTGGTTGCTAGAGGTTAACGTACCAGATCCGGGGGAGGGGGCGAAGAAAGGGATCGGTGGCCGAGTGTGTTAGTGCACTGCAGCTCGGAGCAGATGGAGCAAAAGCCCCCGCTGCAGAAACTAAGGATCCCGGGTTTAAGTTAAGGTTCCCCGGGTTCTGCAGCTTTTACATCGTCGCAGTTAACACTTTGCTTATTTTGCGTGCTTCTTGTCTGTGCGCGAAGTTAAAACTATTATTGATGAGGAATTTGTTTTTGGCGTCCGAAGGATATCAGGTATTTCTAGCTTTTCATAAATTGAGTGAAGTGAGAGACTGTTAGCCTTCTTGAACGTTTACTTCATCTGTGTGGTCTGGAAGACGCATCCCATTGTTGCAATATTTAGACTAAAATGTATTTTATGATTGTATAAATAACGACATGGCGAAATGTATACTGGCGGTAAATCCGCGTGTCGTTAAAATCGGTGAGTCGTTGTCGGCCCGGCTTAACGCAGCGCTCTTTCCGTTCAGTCGTGGGAGACTCGAGCTCAGCTTAATCAGAGTTTTCTAAAGAAAACATGAGGTGATACAAAGTTACAAACAAATACTCCCGTTGGTTTTTACTTTGCATTAAACAGAAAGAGAACGCTACCTTTTGTTTATATTGTTTTTTTTTATCACGGCAGAAACGCAAGAGAGGAGAGGCTGTCTCAATGCCGGACAGGCTGCCATGTTTGTCATTTTTTCTACCGTTGGGTCCCGGCCTACCGCACGCTCCCCATGTAAAGAGAAGTTGTCTTCATCTGGTGAGGACAGAGGCAAGGTGGCTCCGTATGACATCCGTGGCCCATCGCAGAAACAGAAAATGAACCCAGCGTGACCAGCGGAATTCAGCTTTTGTTTTGGTATACCCGCTCCTTGACAGCTTAACTTCGCCCGTTAAAAACGCACAGTAACGGAATGATTTTTGTTTGTTTAAATTGGACAATTGATATTGCCTATTTCCACCGCGTGTCACAACATTCCGGTCGAAATGTGGCAACTAAGAAAGACATAGATTTAGAAAAGTTAATTCCGAAACACAAAATAATTTGTTCGTGAACTCTCACGACAAATAGCATTCCAATAAAAAATAATTGAGTTACTTTTTGTTCTCATTTCTTCAAATTGGTGGTCTAAGTAAACACACGGTGTATGTTACTCTCTCGAAATCTCTTTCACATTATTGCATTTCATGTTTCGTTCCACTAGCATACGCGCGAACCGCGATACAGATACCATCTGGAAGCATTCCGTTCAAAGGCAAGACACTTGTATTTCTTGGCATCGCTCGAGCTCTTGTAGACCCTGAAAAATGCTCGTCAACCCTGTATACTTTTCATTTCCTTCCACGGTTACTACTCGTTACACCTCATAGTAGGCTCAGAGGTCACGCCAGGGTAACACCCCGAGTTATTACACCTAACAATTTTTTCTTGAATGTGAACGGACTAATTAAGGTGTTAAGACACTTCCGAATTAATATTTTAATACAGGGTCGAGTGCTCACTTCTTTGTTTTTTAACGAAACAAAATTAGAACAAAATTAAGGGGCCCACGCGCAACAGCGGGACGTCAGGCGTTTCCGAAAGATGATCCCCAAGAGTAAAGCAAGGAAAGAGGTCGAGGCGGCAGGAAGGAAAGGAATCACCGGAAATCACGTAAATTGTTGCACTCCTCAAGCTCTCACAGCCGCATTGTACAAGGACCACACGTGAGCATTTAAATTTTTTTGTATTCTTTCCCCCCCCCCCTACACCCCCTGTCCCCTTTGCAAGCAAAAGAATAAATTTTATTACACACGATGTTCGGCATAGAAATCGTGGTTCGTTTGTTGCTTCAGACGTTAAAACTTTGCATTGAAGTCTTGTGATCGATTCAAGGATATTTCTCAACATCCTCGCAAATGTTTTCTGAAGAAACCACACATTTAAAATATTAAAACCCTAAATATATGGTGATTAACATTATGTTGTACACAGCGCTGGAGATAAGTGCAATTTAATACGTTTATCTCGGTACATGGCATAATAACGTTCTGAGCATGGAGTTCTAGAACGCTCGAAGAGGTAAAGGCCTTGTCACATTGAGAGAACACGGCGGCGACATCAACACAGCATGTTGATCAACAGTCGGGTGACATGCTGCTTGTTGGATCTTTTGCCCAACAGACCTGTGACGTTGTGGGAACGTCAGCACGGCATGAATAACAGCAACAATGTTGTCTCGGTGTGGCAGCCTTCGGAAACAAAAACAGCAAAAACTTGTGTTGGACAACGCGTGTTACCCGGTTCGGTGGAGGAGCTAATTTTGTGCCGACAATACGACAACACAAACAGCTTTGAGGATGAAGCGCCCGATCAGTAGCGTGTTTTTTGTTTTTTTTTCATAGAATTTGCTTTGATAAGTATCTGGAAAATGCGTCTTAACAGTATTCAGTTAAAGCCTGATGTGCAGCTGAGATAATTTGATAAATAGATGCGTAATTACTGAAAGCAACTGTTGAAAATTTCACAGCTCCTTTAAACCTTCAAACAGTCAGTTAAAATTAGACTTGCCGCAAATTGGCAGTCTACACATTTGTAGAAAATTAAAAATAACTTGAATATCTTAAAAATCATCCACGAAAGCGATCGGCACAAACGCCGAAGCTTGAAAACTAACGACCACCGCCGAATATGATCGCTGATACTTGTAGGTTTTTTTTTCTTTAATGTGAAAGCATTAACTGTCCTATGGACGAGCCGACGTTATCAGTTTGAAGCGCGAAAGCGGTACCTAGTTTCCTGATCCCAAAGGTGACATTGGCTGGCGCTCCGCAACGAGGCTCCCATTGGCCGCCACGCGCGTCAGTTTCAACGACCGCCACCAGATGGCGCTGCGTGTACGTGCCGTCAGCGCGCCGATAAAACTAACCGCCACAACCCCATGCGACTAAGGGCCCCGCGCCGATTAAAACGGACACGTTGACGCGCGACTAACATGCCGTCCCCGCCACTAACATGCCGTCGCCTCCATCATCCGCATCGTGGGCGGTGCTTCCGCTCGTCTCGACGCCGACGAACATGGCGCCGCCTCTAGCATCCACATCGTCGGACGTTCATGCTTTCGCATTCACAACTCATAAGAAGTGCTTAGGTGTTTCCCACCTTTTGTTTTTGTCGTTTGCTTGGGATAAAGTGCTGCGGTTCCTATTGCATACATCTGAGGTGTTCTCAAGAAACCTGACTACAAAAGAGTTGTTATTGCGTCATATACAGGTGAAAAATGACCGAGAGGAAGAGGTAAGTGTGCGCAGAGTCTTCAGAGTACCAAGCTCTTGATGGGAATGATTAGCGAGTAAACAGAAAAAAAGGATGCCTTTGTCTCTTCCCATTTTCTCCCTCCAATCAGGGTTAACATAAAAGAGTGTCCCGCGCGCTCTTGCCTCCCTCTCTTCCTCGGTTTTTTCATCGTATAGACACCTTTCGAAAGTCGCATGCAACCTCGCAGTCTTTTGACTTGAAGGTCAAAAGACTGCGAGTGCGCAGGCGAGCTGGTGGTAGCTAATCACGTCGTTTAACACCTGAAACTGTGGTGCAGAAAAAGGGAAAACTTTTAGTCGGAGGAACAGACACAAAATGGAACGTTTCAATTCGACTACTGATTCGTTTCTCAAGCATCCCCACAGACACTCTTCTCGGCGCACTGCCTTCTCGTCGCACTATGGCCTTCATTGCTGCTGCGCCAGAAAACACCAAAATCATTCATCCACCTTCTAAGCAGAGATCTTCTTTGTTGAAAGCATTTTCTTTTTAAATACAAAGAACATACACGTTCGCAAGAGACCAAGTGGTCTATTGCGTGGTTAGCACGTCCACTACCCATGGTGAGGAAAACAGAAGCTCCCCCAGCGAGCTTCTCACCGCGAATGCATCATACAAAGGACAGTCTGCATACAGAATCGAGCGCGAGTCACCGCAAGATCCCTGCTTCGAATGTCGCTTGGCAGTGAGCTCAAGGAGAAACTTGGCACGTGGCTTTCGGACCACGGATATTGCGATGACTTGTGCTTGCAGACTGTCTTTTGTATGATGTATGAGCAGTGTGACACCGGTTTAACATCTCTTGCTGTGAAACAGCTATTACAGTAAAATAATAAAAAAATATTTAAGCAATTTTATTTTCTATTTTTTTTCCAAGGAAATTGTGGCACGGGCTTTGTATTCCGTTCATTGCAAAAAATTTTAATCAATCTCGTAAAAGCGCTTTTTTTTTTCTTAGCAGGATCGAGAATTTATTTGGAAAAAAATATCAATAATATGAAACATTTTGACTTAATTGAGCAGTCAAGCCGCAGAAAAATCTGGGATTCGTACGATGATGGGAATTTAGCGGCCATTGTTGCTCGTCAGTATGGACTCTAAAAAAAGCCCGTGCGTGTACTTTCCCGCACAACCGTCGGAGAGCAAATCACCGCAACTCATGGAAAAAGTTCAACCAATGATGATGCCGAAACATGTGTTTAGACCAGAAGACGCAGTATGAGTTGTGACATTAAGCAATGCCAAACGTCACGCTTACATTGCTTAATGTCACAACTCAGACTGCGTTTTTTGGTCTAAACATATGTTTCAGCATCCTCATTGGCTGAGCTGTTTCCGTAAGTTGCGGTGATTGGCTCTCCCAGTGTTGTGCGGGAAAGTTGACGCACGAGATTTTTTTAGATTGTAGAGCTTCAGTTGGCTAGATTGACAACCCTTTCCGACACACGCTACTGTGCAGAGAGTCGTAATCGGCACCACAGGAATTAGAAGAAATAAACCGTAGGCGATCAAATATGCGGACATACAGTGACTCCAAGGTTTTACATGCCGCGATAGGCGCGACTCAAAGAGACAAAATAAATACTATAGAAGTCGTTCAAGTATGTTTGAATTTCGAAATTAGGTCGGGAATCCGTGACGGTGGGGATTGGCGGACACTTTGATATCTAGCAAGCGCCACTGACTCCAGTGCGGCTAAAAGACACACAAAAAGATAAGAAAAAACACCTGTTGTTTTAACATGAATGCCCACGGCTTCGAAAAGACCTGATCACCGGGCGCGTATCAAAAAGTGCGCAGTCACGCGCTCGCTTCGTCAACAATTCGCCGGGAGCACACGCGTCCACTCGTCGCTCCCTATTCCTCCTTTCCCTCTTAGGGCTATCGAATGGCGTGCACAGCGGGATGCGTGGTCATGGCAACGGGAGAAGCCTTCGCCTTCTCTCAAGTTCCTCGCTTGGACGCCTTTTTTCTTTTTTATCTGGGCGAGTCTATTCTGGATCCCAGGGGGAGGAGGGAGAGGCTTGAACCGCAGACGCGGAGAGAGAGAGGGGAAAGGGTTCGGGCTCCCGAAGAAGAGGCTCGCTCGAAGCGCGCGCGCTCAGCGGTCCCGGCCAGTGGTGTCGGCGCGGGCGCAGCGAGTGGCTACGGCGTCGGAGTTCCTACGATTCCCCTTTTCTGTGACTCCAGCCGGGACACGTGAGCTCGCGCGGACTCCGCCGCACCGACCGGCATTCCGTCTGAAGACACGTGGAACCCAGGGTCCCAGCTCCCCTTGTTTTCGCTCTGTTCGGCGCGTGCGGCAGTGCCGATAACGTGTCTTCGATTTCAACGGTGTACCGCCAACGAAGAACGGTTCGTCACAATTTGACGTGGCTACCGTGTGTGTTTCATTCGTGATTCCTCAACGGTGTTTTCCCGTCAATCCTCCTTCGTTGGAGGTAAGCTTGAGAGTTAAAAGAAGAAACTAATATCCTTACGTTTTTCATCGACGTCTTATCCCGCATTCGAGCGTCAACGTTCTCTTTGCTGGTTTCAACGTGTTTCGTAAGACCGCTACCGTGCTACGCGTTCGTGTCGCGGTTGGAGGTGATCGCAGCTGGACTTTCGAAGACGCCGGCGGGACTGACCCTGGAACGCACGATGACCGGTGTCACGGACGCGGACTCGTCGTCCGGATGTCGGCGCCTTCAGTGATTGCCGGCTGCGGATCGTGTAGTGTGGCGTCTTTGGCAAGTGGCGACATTGACGTGGCGCGAGGCTGAGCGGCTTCCTCATTGTCCGCCGGTCGGGATAAGAGCGGTTTCTCGGGCAAGGACAATCGGCCGATATGCGTCCTCGTGGCGGGCTGCCCCTGGCTTGGCTGCCCGTCTTCGTCGGGAGCGTCCTGCTCACGTCCGGTGAGTTGTTGCCCACTTCAAGGCCGCGATCACGCTGCATGATATATCCTACAAAAGACAGGCTGCAGACACGCGGTCTGGGCGTGTGTTCTTTCTTGTAGGACTGTTGTGTCACATTGGTCATGCTCAAACTGTCCGCTAAAACTGTCTGCAAATTCACAATATACGTATATATGAAGCAGTCATGCTTCGAACATATGATTTATTCTTGTTCGCGGAAAATTCTGCCATCATGTCTGGAGTTTTATATGATCGCCACCTGGTGGAATTTTTTCGCAACCCGGAGTGAGGATACTTCAACTTCCTCTGCTGGTGCAAGTACGCGTGCAATGCCAAGCTACTGTGCACTATGAAAATTAAAACATAACCGCGTGCGTAGCGCGTGCAGTACCCATAGTGAGGAAAACAGAAGCGCCCATAGCGAGCTTGTCACCGCGAATGGTGGCAATCTGACGGCTCCAACTCGAAAACGCTACCGAAAACACTCCTACAAGAAATGTGACAGAGAGGACGATCGGGGGAGGGGGGGGGGAGGCGAAAGAGACCGATTTGTTATTACAGAATCAAGTGCTCATAGCTACGCTGTTCGGTTTCTTTCGATGCCCACGGAACGTCGTCGTAACTGACAGAATGAGAAGGGCAGGACATATGTCTTTCGAATGCTTGGCCTCTAACACGTGCTCCGTGCCTTCCACCGTGCTTTGGCTGCGCGCCCGCGTTCGAAATGCACGAGACGCCGAAGCGCTGTCGAAGGCATAAAGCTGGCACAAGTGGCGACACAACTAAAGATCACCTCTGCCGTTGTCGCCTTGTTAGTGACTATAGCTTTTATTGCATATCTAATAATATTCTAGACAATGTGGGTACGAACAGTTAAATATGCTTTATCACGCCATATTTAACGAATAACTATGTAGTTAAATATTGCTCCTCTTGAGTGCGAAGGTAGCACACACTCAACAGAAGAAAAAAAAGCAACATGAATCGATTTTCCATTTAATGACCTTACAAACACGAGGAATGCCGTACTTAACTGCGCAGTAATTATAAAATAATGTTTTATATCCAAAAATAAACTCGGCCCTATCTTTTTTAAACTGTTATTGCTACTAGCTGTGAAATATTCATAAATACATTGACGAATCTACAGAAGAAGAAAGACGTTGAGTTTGAGCGAAATAAAACTACAATGTGCCGGTGAGACTAGCAGTAGAAAGGTATCCATTTCTGTGCACAAGGTGATATTAATACAGTGTTTCTAGGCTTCCATCGTCATCGATGCATGCATTACGTGCATCGATGATGTTGCAAAGATTGCTAACTAGAAAAGGAGAGGCTGACCTTATCAGCTTAAAATAGCACCCCTAATGCCTCAATGGCTTAACTTCGACTAGCTGTAAGTATGTTGATCATTCATCTTTTAACAATGAATTGAAATACTCTGAACCAATCATGTCTACAATGCATCTGAATGCGACAAGCATAAAAAGTAAGGAAGACAACCTTAATGTCTTTTGTTTTTTTCCTCTGCCTAAGATTTGATGTTCTCTTGTTCACGGAAATTTGGTTAACAAAAAATGATGTCGCCCCAAATATTGAAAAATACAAGTATGAAAGACTGGTGATGGGATAACAAGAATGAAGGAGGAGTGGCAATTAACACGAAAAGAAGTATATCGTACGGAGTTATTTATGATTTTTGCCAACTTGCTATGATCGTTGAATGCATGACAGTAAAAACTAAAACACAGTTATTGCAGTATTCTACCATCCTCCATCTGGCAGCATGTTAGATTTTTTTTTAATTCGTAGACGAACTATTTTGTTATGTAGGTTTAAACGGCGCTTCACTTTGCTTGCTTGCTTTGAGCACATTAGTGACCATCTGACCATTTATTGCTCGTAATCTAATTCTAAAAGAAAACAAGAAAGCACAAACGAACCATACCTTTATAGGACGATAAATACGGAATCATTAGCCAATTTCTCTAGCCTTTTCGAAAAAGCAGATAGTAATACTGTGCGCTCAGAGGAGAGGGGATATGTCGCCTTTTCATAGTTCTTAGAAAAGTACTATGACGGAGCGTTTCCCATTGAAACAACAAACCCCAGAAGAAAAAAAGCAATCAAAACTATGGTCACTTGTGATCTTTATAGAAGAATAAGGAATAAAAACAAAATGGCATCATTCAATCATCCAGATCGAAATATAACCCTTCTTCATGAATTCAAAAAGAAGAGAAACAATTTGAACTCAGAGTTAAAAAAGCCAAGTATACGTATTATTTGAGTAAATTTGGGAGTATATATGATGACGACCAGCGAAAAATACGGGGAACGATAAATGACATGTCAAGTAGGAAGAAAAAAGACAGCCTTGTCGAAGAAGTTTTGTTGGAATTCCTTCCAACAAACTTCTTCGACAAGACTGTCTTCTGCTTGCACGATTTAATGAGTCAGCACTTCATTGATGTGGGCAGGTACCTACTAGAATAGGTAAATCGAAGTGGCATAAACATCCGTATAGAGGGCATTATGGGTTCTATATTGGTGGACCCGGTGTCACCACCAGAAATAATAAAATTATAAAAAAAGAAAATTAAAAAAACGACACGGCAGCCGGTAAAGATGAAATTAAGCCCCAACCTATTAAATATTTTAGAATCATGCACGCTGATGATTCAAACGTATTCTTTAGTGGTAACAAAAACAAAATATTAAACTAGCGGCAAACTTTTATTTTTTAAAACTGTCTCAATGCCACAAAAAAAGTAGATTGCAACTAAACTCAAACAAAACAAAATACATATTTTTTAAACCAGTAAGTAAACGAGACGCCGATAGCATCACCATAACATTTGAAGACTCGGAACTAGAGCAAGTAAGTGAGAAAAAAATTCTCGGTGTTTGGTTTAGTGAAGAACTGTCATGGAATAGCCATGTTACCCAGGTGACCCGTCCATAACTATTGGCACACTACATAAAATAAAGAATTATATTCCAATTTCGCGGCTTGAAAATATGTATCACTCGTTGTTTCTTTCAAACAAAGCTACGCAATTTTGATGAGGGGGAATGACAACTGCCTCAAAATATAGTAAATTATTAGTACTTCAAAACAAATTACGTATGCTCGAGGACTGCAAAGGGGATTCTTAGAATTTGCCTACTGAACCTCTATTTTTTTTTTAAACAGGACATACTTAAGGCAAATTGAATTTATTACTTCAGACTGCTTCAATAAATCCACAGGGATAGAGCCTACTTAACGACCGAAAGGGGCTGGAGGACTTAGGACCTACCACTTCTGATTTCGGCACCAATAAGTTGACTGACTGACTGACTGACTGACCGATACGTAAAGTACCTACAATAAGAACGAACTACGGACGACGAAATTTAGCTTTTCAGAGATCAAAATTTTTAATCATGAAAAGCTCGAATTATTGTTTTTATGTACCAAACATCTAAATTTAAACGATATTAGAAAACAAATCTTCTTTCCAGTGCTCTCACATTTTGTTAGCACCTGTTCACCTCCCTACATATATATATATATATATATATATATATATATATACATATACATATGTATATATATATATACATATATATGTATATATATATACACTGCTATTGTTTATATTCAATGTGCAGAAAGTGTTATTCTATTCCAAATATTTCTTTCTTGTTTTAGCAACAAGTATTCGACAAATTTTTGACCATTGACCCTAGTATAAACTTGCGCATAACTCTTGTATTTTAGACTATAAAACTATTCCGTGAAAATGTATTAAATTTGTATGTTTTTAGTGTGTCTAGGTTATTGCTTATTGAGTATGAATTATATTAGGTTGTTATCATTTGCGATTTGATTTGGCTATTGAACCTATTTGAAAATTCTCTGTGGTGTGTTTTTGTATTTGCTCTTTTTTCTTTGAGACTCTTATCTGCATGATAACCGCTGCATTCCACGTCAGACACCAATAAAGACGAGAAAAGAAAAGTAAACCAGCAGTTTCTTCAGCACGTGTCATACTTCTTTTAAAACAATGTTTACAATATTTATTGGTACTTAGAAGGTACGCAACGAGCTGAATATTTTTTAAAGTCGCCCACATCAGTGTTGGAAGTAACGCCTTACAAGTAACAACGTTACTGGAAACGCGTAAGCTTTTTTATTAACGTACTAACGTACTCGTTAGAATCCCAAATTACTAACGAGTAAAGTAATGTCGTTAATATTTTATGAAATCTCGTATCAAATTACGTTACTCGTTACTTTTGATTAAAAATTGCCGCATGATTGTTTGAAAACAAAATAATTGTTATTATGTACACTACTTAAAAGTAGCAAAGAGACCCCAACTAGGCTATATAAAAGCGGCGTCATTTCAAACTCCTTCGGAGGACATTTTTAACGTTCCCACGACCGGGCCCAAAAGGCGCGAAATTAACGCTGCGCGGAATTCCTAAGCGTCCTTGGTGCAGTCTTTGTATAGAAGCTGCTAAGATCGCCGTCGCCGTACTCTGAGCAGCTGTCTCGCTGGAAAGAGACATCCGTTCAGAAGGCAACAGTCTGCCGCCAATCGAAGGATTTTGCCTCAGCATCCCTAGCTACTCTATCTGGTCATATCCTTCTCTTTAAAACATATAAATTCTCGTTCTGTCAACAACAGAGAGGATAAACTCTAAGTTTGGAAGCGTTGACGTTCCCACGCTTTGAACCAAAACAAGTGTGTCAGCGGTGGCCGGATACTGACGTGTCGTTAATTTGAAATGCGACGTTAGTTTGTGAAGGAATAAAATAGCGTTTATTTTACCGGATTAACTTTGATTGCACGAAGAGGTCTATTCCGCGTCCGTTACGTGGCGTGCATCCGGTCGTTCTTTTCAGAGCGCTTTCTTCTTCCAAGGCAGGTGCTATGGGCAAGGTTCAATTCTCCGAATCGCGCTCGAGAAGCGTCACGTGTCCGAGCATGTGTACATTACACATGTCGATGCCAGACAAACAAGCTGGCCCAGCTAACAAGTGGCAAGGTTATCGCAGCATTGAACGGCGACCGTCACCAGAAAGACATCACCATCTTTTAGAATCCCTGCCACCGAGGTGCTGTTTTGAGTGATTTTTTAACGAATAAATGTGACATGTACCCTACTCCTCTTCTTTAATGCTCCGGGGCTGCAGATTACAAATAAATAAATAAATGTGTAAATATATATATATATATATGATCACATTGAACGAGTGTATTGTTTCCGAAGTTTATAGAGGCGGTTTATTATAAACGGCTGTCATATACTAACAGTGAAACACAAAGTAGCGACAAACTAACACAAAAGTAACGTCCTAGACATGGCAAGTAATGACACCGGTATATCGTTACATTTGCAAAATGGTAACGGAGCTCTGTAACGCGTTAGCTTTTTTACAAGCTAAAAAGTAACGCTATTTCGTAACTTATTTTCGGTAGCGGGCACAACACTGGTCCACATCAATCAGTGAATAACGCAAGAAGATATCTGTAAACCAGCTATTGATTTTATACTGAATACAATCGAACCCGACACGGGACTACACCAGCCGAAAGTACATTGTACATGTTTAGGTAAGAAACTAATCTCTTATGTATAGGTATCTCCCGACTCGGGTATTGATGGCGTGTGCGCCATCAATATCCGAGTCGGGTATTGATGTGGTCGCTGTGGTCGGCATTCACAAATGTTCAAACTTTGACCGTCGCGTCTTTAGCGGGATTAATTTTGCTTTTATTGACGAACATAAGAGTAAGGCCGAACCGCCAACTGTGACGGTGTTTGCTTTACGGGCCGGTGCAATTATTTTTTGTACTTGGCACAAATACTGCTTAGTATGAGTCCCTGTCGTTTATAACCTACGAAACAATCGTCAATATTTTCTCCCCACGCAAAGGTAGAAGCAGAAACAAATCGCAGACAAAACATGCGGCCACGTGATCTGAAATCGAGTGTTTGCAACACCCCTAGAATAGTGAAAGCCTGTGCACTATAATTTTGACCTCATCACAGCGAGATCGAGCGAAGGCGCAGATTGGTTACGAGTTCTACGTCAGTGCTCGGCTGGGAGTCGTGTCCAATCGGTGTGTCGAAGGGCACTCGGCATCCGGCTCGGGTCCAATGGCTGAGTTGACGGCATACGACTACGATGTCGTTCCATGGAGGAACAGTGGGGCGTTCGGACGCCTTCATTATTCTAGATGGCGTCGGTATATGCCTCCACTGCTGATTATATGCACGCGCTGGGGATTTACACATTTTTAAGGTTTGTCTCTTGTCCGCATCGCAGCGATCGGAAACGAGTCACTACACGAATCAGTGTCGAATACATTAGGGAGTTGTAGAATAGGGGGCCCGAACGTTTTTGGGTCCCGCGAGCAGCTTGAGACGTCGCGTGCCCATGAGCAATGGGACACCCCGAGTCCCCAATGTTTTCGGGCTCCCTACTTGAAAACTGTCTATCGGTTATCCCGAGCCCAAATTGAGTGCTCACGCAATGCTCTGGTCCAATCTCTGAGCCGCATTCAAATATTCCTTTTCGGGAGACTGTACCAAAAGCGCGACCTCCGAGCTATATGTAATCAAGTTATGCGAAGAAGATATTAAAAAAAAAAACGGCTCGCTCTTATTCTTGAAAACACGCCGCAACAAAGAAGCTCCTTGGTAAGCAACGTGGCGTGCGAGTATACTTGGGCGCCACTGTCCTCGGGGACAACTTTTCTTGGAAATACATTCAAAGGTTCGGGTACGAGCGCCCTTTTCCGTTTTGAGCGTTGATAAAAGCTGCGCGAGCGCTCTTCTCTTTTTTTTTTCGAAAATGCCAAGAGGAGTTGTCACCGGGTACGATGTAATAAGCTCTTGTAAAGTGAAAAACGCTCCACCTGAATATCGGTGCACCGCCCCTTTAGGAATGCGATGACTCCTAGCTTCCGTCGTAGTTTTTACACACACCATGCAACTGGCAGTTCGCAACTGATGATAATTGTCCAGGATCACTATTTGTGACGTCACGACAAAGCGAATCCTGGTTTTGACGTCTCAGACGGAAACCGTAATAAGGCGTGAATAACTTGTATTGGCGACTCCAGCGACATCGATGGCACCCAGCGGATAAAGCAGAAAGCTGAGGCGGCAGGTTGGCTCGCCAGCGTTCTGGAGCGATTGAGACAGCCGCAGCGCCCGGCGATCAAAAAACCAAGCCGAGAAAAGAATTTGGAAAACACGCGATGAAAATAGCCATTATAGGCCTTACCGAAAAGGGCTTCAGGCCGGTGCCATTTTGGGTGTTTTACTATTGCGCGCAATTTCCTCGCTTTCCGAAGCGTCGAACATGCGCGAGATGGGCTATGGAGAACGAGCTCTAGGCTGTGTGTTTGTAAACATTGGAGGGATCGGTGGCCGAGTGGGCTAGCGCATACCAGCTCGGAGCACGTGGAGCGAGAGCTGGTGCTGCAAAACCCAAGGATCCTGGGTTGAATCCCCACCCCTGCCCGTTTCGATCTGCATGAGCATCGTACCGGCGTGCGGTCGTGTATCACTACTGCGTGATGCACGTTGAAACCCCCAGGCTAGCGGTTGTACCACACTGGCTAAATTTCTCACCTACAACTCGGAGACAAGTCGCCCGTTGAGGCAAACTAAGTTCCAGGTTCTATAAATATTCACACACAGCAATGTTTTTTCTCTCTAAACATTGGAACGGTGTTTACCCTTTGGGTGTATTCTGTGACTTTATAGCCTTACTACCTTCTACGGGTGGGCTAACGGGAAAACACAGGTATATTTGTTTTAAAATACCCACGCTTCGTTTGCCTCTGACTAAGCAGGGGACTAGAAAAATCGATCAATGCCGAAAATATAAAAAAGACGAAGCACCACAACTATTGCAGACTGCGCTTTTTTTACCCTCACCATCGGTATACTCGCACGAATAAGAGCAACCAATGGTCGCGAAGTTTGGGAATAGAATAGGCAATTTTCACCACTTGTTTCTCAACCTACTTTCACGGCTTGGTCATTTCACCGCCAGGTGCTGTGAATATCTGATTCGCTCGCGAAGGCTCGAAAGCAAACCTGCCGTCCCAGCTTTCTGTTCTAGCCGCTAGGTGCCGTCGAGTCTGCTGGAGTCGTCAATTGACCTATTCTATAAATTACAGAAGTTCCAACGGGTATGCTGGAAATGTAGGTATACACGGCGCACGTGCTGGCGTCTGCAGCAGCATGCAGCAGTATCTGTTCTAAAGCAAAAGCCCAAAACAAATTGCATCTTGCAGGCGCGTTCGCCAACGCCTCATTTTGGTCATTTACTTCGATTTTTTTCTACGGGAAGGCGAGCGCGTGCGGCGCGTAGACCTACATTCACAGCATTTCCGGTGATGCCTGAGTATTTTTTTCTTTATTTGTGTCTGCGGATATATGTTCCGCAGAGGGGGTTCTAAGGCTAAGGCACGAGTGCCTGGCAAGGCATTGAGCCCCCTCTTGGTATGCAGCGAGCATCAACCTGCATATGCAATACATCATATACATATAATACATCATACATATCAAGTGCATATCCATTAAATTTATATAAGTTCAATAGCCAAATTTAATACTGCCAAATATACAGCTTTATAGCCTAGACATACTAAAACAGATAAGTATTAGATACGAATACGAGGTATGATCCAATAGTCTAGATCACAACAGTTTTATACAAGTTTATACAAGATATAATTTGACAAAATTATGTCGAAAAACATGAAGCTACAAAAGAAAAGAATTTCAAAATACAAATAACATTTTTATACAATAACTTTGTATAGACTGAAAAGACCGTTCGAAAGACGAAGTAACGAGAAAGGTAAGATCATTGCTAACAAAATATGATTGCAGTTTCAAGAAAGACGAGCAGTATCTAACAAAATGTGCCCATGTCATGCGGCGGAATTCTGCATTCGGTTAGAACGCCAGGATTTGCTTGCCGTTATTTTTCAATATGAATTTTCAAAAATAGAAGTTAAAAATCGGCTAATTTTTAGAATTTAGTCCGCAGCCCGTGTGATTATCCGCAGAAGAAATTCGGGACAAAACAAAAATGTTTTTCTTAGATATTTCGCGCCCGGTGAACGATCCGCACCAACGGGCACGCTTTTATCTGCTGCAAGACATGCACGTGAAACAAATTATTATACAGGGTGTTTTTTTATTTTGTTTTTTAAGCTTTCCAGATTTGCTTAAAAAAAGCCGTGAAAGTTGCACTAGTGCGGTTTGTGCAGGTGCGTTATACGGCCAGAAGGCATTATGTGGGTGGATAATCTTTGCGATAAGTCGGCTAAATAATTAAAATTTGTTAATTAACCTTTTAATTAGTACAAATACACATATGGCTTCAAGTAGAAACTTACTGAGCATCATCGAAAACCACTAAATTAACTCTTTTTCAAACAACTTGAAGCTCGGTGGGGGAACTCGGAGGCGCGCCAGATTTACCACTCGTGAAGTCAGGTGCACAAGCTGAGCAGGTGGCGGAACGCGATGATAATCTTATCATCCGCGTTCCGCCACTGCTAGCTTTGCGCGCAAAAACGGACCGAAAAACGGACAAAACGGCACAAAAAATGACAGAACAACAATCGTTGTTTTGTCTGTTTTTTTTTATTGTTCCTAAGTTTTAGGGTTACTATGGATACCTTGAAAAATGCCTGCTTTGTTAGCTTACAAGAAAGCTTGAGTCATACAAACATTTATCATTAAGAAAACCTGTTATTCACTAAATCGGTCACCTCTCGTCATAATTAGAGATCCTAAAAAATAAATCCAGAAATGGTCTGCACATGTAGATTATCTGCAACCCACCAAGATTCAACATTTAAACATGTATACTTAGTCAGTGGACTATTCACCAAAATAGAAGGTATGTATTTAAGCAAAACCGAGGTTTTGTATACAACAATTTTACTTTCAACTAAAAAACAATGCAATAAATATGTCAACGTGTTCTTTTTTTTGTCAATTTGCGACATAATTGAGTATAGCGATCCGGCTACGGATTCATGCAGCTATAAAAGTAAAATATTTGCAGCATGTACATTTTATTACTATTATTATTCTCCGTGTCCTTAAATCAGTGTTAGCATAAACTCTTGCCATCTAACAAAATAACTGAGCAAACAGGACTTATTCAGAAGAAAAAGAAGCTGATAATTTGAAGAAACGGAATTAATTCTTAATTAGTCAAATGAACGTGGAGTAAGACTATATTCGTACGGCAAGCATGTACCAAAGTTAAACACACAAAAAGAAATCTCTATAGGTCTCAATTTATTCTTAATGATGAAGTTATCAAGTGTGGTGGAGGGTCCAATATTTGCTTGCGTGCCGACAAATTTGTGCTGTATCGACCTGTTTGCTTAGTCGTCATAGATTGTGTAGCATCCTAGAAAGGAATAGATTGTATCGGGTGTTTGGGGAAAAAAAAGAACCGTGTTTTTTGGCCAGCGTCAATAAACTACCCATTGCAGAAAACTCAAACTCCGTGTACTAGCCATGGTGATATAACCCAAACGTTTAAAACCATAACGTTATATAAATAAAAAGAGAAACAAGAAATTTGGTTCTTGTAGCCGCGGTGATGCTGCTCATACATGATATATCAACAGCAGTCTGTAAACGATGTCATAAACGTGTTTTTTTTTGTGTGTGTGGCGGTTTTGTCATATCTATCATGTCTCGAGCATTCATGTGTAAGAAGCAAACATGCTTACAACTTGCTTGAGGCATGTACGCATATAATTCTGTCATCATGTCTGCGGACCGCGTCGTTTCTGTGATGTCCGGGCAGTCTGGCCGCCTAATGGCGTAAAAACAAGAAAGAACGTTGTGGGCGCATGTCCCATTTATTTCGATTAAATAAGCTGTGCAAAAAAAAACAATACTTTTTTTGTTGCCGAGTGTATATCTTTGATAGGGATGCCACGTGCATTGATAATCTCGTTAAGAGATTGGCTACAGTGTGTATCTAATATAAATAAACATTTGAAACACTTCTTTATTAGCCAGGTCATCGGAGAATGAAAATAAAAACAGGCCAAAGATTAGGCTACCGGTGTGAGGTCGTGGTTGTTCCCGGAAATAGTGTTCGGTCAACTTTTTTGGACCAGAGTTTCCGCTACGTGCTGCACAAATACGTTATGCGAACAATGAATGACAGCGCGGTAAAGATAAGATTCGTGTATTAAGGTCCGTACCACCGTACGTCGGAGCGTAGCCGACGGTATAGTCATTCGTGAGTTTTAGTATTGCGTATACGAGCGAACGCAAGCACTTCGCGTTTGCGTTAGCGTTGCGCGTTCCACACTGCGCGTGCGCGGGGCCCAAACTGCGGTATCGACTTTGCACAATGGCGACGACGCGCGCACGCGCAGCGGTGAGCACGCAACACACGCACAGCTTACGCAAATGCACAGGCGCCTCCGTTTGCTCCTACACGCGATACTTAATCTCTCTACCGACACCTTAAGAAACGAGTGGCGTGGCGCGTTCCGAGTACCGCATTAATTCGTAAATAGGTCGACCCTTTTATAGATAGATCTCCTGTGTGTCTACTTTTCCGCAGAACTCGCGGTGACCAATCGTTAAGACTTACAAAAGAAGCCGGCGAATGACAAAACATAAATAACATTTAAAACAAAAATAAAAACACTGCGATTCACACAGATCTTATTTCTGCGTTCCGACGTTATGGGTGCCTCGTTATTCGCCGGGTATCTTCCGTAAATAGGAACGATCGGCTCGAGCCTTGCAGAGACTAATACACGCGCAGGCATTGTCCGTAAGGAAGTCGTCGACCTATTTTCGAATAAATACGGTATCAGATTATCGTTTTGCAGCCAGTGAGTATCCAACACTCACCTACTAAGAACGCCCGAAAGACCGAATCGCGAAGCAATGAGCGCGAACATGTTAAGCCACACCCTCCCTTTCTTAACATGGCAGTGAATACACGAGCCGAAGAGCCAATAACAAAGTACCTGAAGCACGTCGTCCCTGCGTTCGTCACATTTCTCTGGATCTAGTATCGCCTTCTCATCTAATCACAATAATAATAATCTCTGCAGAAGGGGAACAACCGGGACAAACGACAAACACAAATCTTCACACACAAATAGATAACTGGTGCATGACTGAAAAAAAAAATCCGTCTGCGCCTGGTTCATTATTATCCTAATCCAACCAAACGCAGAAAGTGAACAATATTGCGGTCATTCTCTCTGGGTATGGAATTGCGTGTTTTCTAGCCTTTAACTGCGCTTTTACATGAAGTGAAGCGAAGTATAACTGGAAAAACATTGCGAACACGCGTGCGATTTTGATCAAAGCTTTGGCTCATAAAACGTTCAGGATAGTTAATTTTACACTCGTGTGTACTTGGACGTGAGCCGTATGGGTTAGCAAATTTATTCACTCACTAAGCGTGTACTCGAATAAAAATGCGAACAAAAACAACTTGGAGAGAAGCTATATACACATATATGGCGAGTGTCTCCGAAAGCACCATCTTTTTTTTTTCTCTCATTCTCTCTTTCTTTAAAACTACGTAAAGCAAGTAAAGACAACGAACCCAATGTTTGTGGTACTAGTATAGAGAACGTTTCCAGCAGCGTTAAACCTATTTTTCTGAGAAGTGAGGGGATACCAAAACAGCATTTTTTGTAAATGAAACATACAAAAGATTTTACCCCAATTGGTTTGAAATATGCTGTCTACTTTTCCTCCGATAAGTATGACCTACCCGCAATGTAAATTGGTTTCTATAATAAAAAAAAAATTCCGAAAGATATAACATTCATATTTGCCGAAAATTATAATAAAATACGAGTATTCCATATTTTAAAACAACCTCGATACTCGACAACAAAACCGGGCAATCAAAATTTTCAGCTTCCTCATAATGCGTTGAAAGACATTATTGTAATATTCGCGAAGGAATTTAATCGTTTATGAGCACGCGGACGCGTGTCCACAGAGGCTGTCTTTTTTTTTTATATAATAAGAAAAACTACGTGGAGTGTATTACGGGCCTGAAAAACCGTGCAGCCTTTTCATGGGCATGTTTTCCATCAATTTTTTTCTCAATTCACCGAAAAGGGACCTATTGTGGAGCATCGCATCATATCGTAAAAAGTTTATTCAGGGTGAATATTAATACCTGCTACTCCCATTCAACGGTAAACAACATTCCGAATATCCTCGCTGAGCACGCACGATATCCCATCAAATGTTTCCTGATCGAGAAAAAAATTAAAAAATTCGGCTCGTATTTTTTTTAGAGCTCCGCTTTCTGCAGTCTACTCATCATTAGAAAGCTTGAAATATTTTGTCTGCAACGCCTACTCGGCGCAATTTCGTCTATATGTTCATTCTTTTTTACCTGTAACGCGAAAAACCCAACGACCTGAAATAAGGTAAACAGTTTTGTGCGGAATTTGTTTTTTTTCTTTCCGGCAAATATTTTTTGGTATGCATTTTTTATGTAAAAACGTTTCTGGGGACGTAGGAAAAAACAACAAAGAAACGTTAGTGGCTTATCAGGACTGCTGCTCTGCTCCGCAGCGTGTTTAATCTTTAGTGCTTCTGCCGTCCCAATTTCGTTTGGTAATAATAATAAGTCTTTTGTGCGCCGGTGCGTATGTTTCAGCCCTGCTTCACAAATTTGTTGGGGGAGGGGTTGCTCGGCAGCTGTTGGCTCGCTCTTTGAGCGTAGAAAATGCAATCTCAGAAAGTGTGTTGGAGCCGCCCGTAATGTCCCTCCCTACCTTTGTGATCTTTTTTGTTCTTTTACGTTCCGGTATTTATTACGGGTAAAAGTGAACGTCGTTGAATATTAGCCGCGAGCCTCGCGTGTGTGCGCCGACAACCGCCCCGCGTGTTTTCCTTCGATGCCTGGCTGATAAGCTATAGGCGCGTGCAAGCATAATCTGCCAACGGCATGTTACAGTGTGACCCCTCAGAGCACATTTCTCCTTAGGTTGCCCGTCTCTTTATGGGCGTGGTTTCCTCGGCATTAACGTAGAGGGGGGGGGGCGGTGAACTCTTGCTTACCTAACGCGGTTATGTAATAGATTGTGAATGTAAAGCCGCGTCCGCTCTGGTCGTTCAACGTACAAAAGACAAGGTGTTCCCGAAGACATACTGTCAGAATTATCTGCGGAAATGCTTGAAGCACGCTTGCTTGGTGCGTATGTATTTTCCGAACATGTCTGCTTACAGTTGTTTGTATGACCGATGGGACGGAACAAACACGCGCCCAACAATGTCTCCAGATTTTTTTTTTGTATGATGTATTTGCAGTGTGATTTCGGCTTAAGGGTTATGGGTTCGAGAGCCTTTCTACTGAATCTACGAGTAGTAATGCACAAAAGTCACTCGTGATACTGGGACGTTGTTATCTTGTTGCTATCTTGATAACTCAGTTCTCCTTGCGTCTCGGGCGAATTTGCACTTTTTTGTTGTTATTTTTACGTAGAACTACGTCTTTTTTCGCGCTTAGAAAGGGGTGCAAAGTTAGGAGATTCGATGTCACGGAAACGTGTTCACGGATGTGACATCACGCAGATAACACCGGAGCACCGACCGATTTGCATCGCCGCGCTCCCTGACGGTGCGCCGTGCCGGCTGCCGAGAACCGCGCAGTGCGCACGCGCGTCCTTTTAAAGCGATAGCATTCTTTATTACTGACTTTACATCGCACAATTACTTCACAGACATATTAGTTTTTAGGACAAATACACAACGATGTGTGTATGTTGTGTGTTTGTCCTAAAATTACTGTGTGTGGGATAATCGTGCGCTGTAAAGTCACTACTATGTTCAACCAATTCGCTGCAGTTTCGACAAGCATTTCTTAGCTACTCTCCCTCCCCCCCCCCCACCCCTCGGATTTCTTGAACCTTCTGGCCTCCTAATGCGCGGTAAGTATGCGCAGTAGATTCCAGCTCACATTCTCGCACTGTTTCAAGTGTCGCGCCCTCTTCGAAGGACTTGACGACATTGATGTCGTCCTCGTCGCCGTCCTAGAGGTCTTCTTTGACTTCGTCCTCTATAACGTCTTCCTCGACGTCGTCCTTAACGCCGTCCTTGAAGTTGTCCCTGAGGTCGTTCTAGACGTCGTCCTTGAGATCACCCAAGAGGTCGTCCTAGACGTTGTCTTTTATGTCGTCCTCTAAGACGTCGTCCTTGACTTTGCCTTGGACGACGTCCTTGAGGTTGTCCCAGACAAATTCTATCGCAATTCATAAACAACCAGCAATAGTGGTTTCTGCAGCAATTTCTTATCTGCTGGCTTGCTCGTTTGCTCGCTTGAACGCGACGCAGCTGTCTGACTGAAACGGCGATATTCGCCGTTCCGGCAGAAGTGATTCTAAAATCTTCCCTTAGCGCTCTGGACAGCGGCGGAGCTCGCGTCCTCTGCGGCACGGGCAGTTCACGCGACTCTCAAGCGCGACTCGGCGAAGCGTTGACCCCCCCCCCCCCTCTCATTTCCTGTGCCACCCACATGTAGTTCTTCTGAACTTTATGCAGCACAGTACACCTATGCACTGACCGATTTTCTTCTTCTTCCTGCTGACGTGAAAGCTGGTATTGGCGAATTTCGCAACCAAAAGCGTCGCTGTGGTCGGTTTTTTACGCCTGGTCAAACGACGAACATAAGAGAGGCGTCATACTGTCAAATTCGACAGTGTGGATTTAAGAACACGAAGACTGCTAGCTTCCACCGTGCTTATTGGGCACACCATATAGAACATGTCGTCGCAACTGATGATAAGCAGCCACGATCACAACTCGTGACGTCACACTTACTAAAATCATGGTCGTGACGTCACAGAAAGGACCCATGGAAGGGCGCATTCAAAACACATCGTCGCTGATAGTCACAGGCAGAATAAGAGTTCCAGCGATCTCCTTCAGTTTGTCCCGTCTCCACTGCAAGCTTGCTACCTCTGATCACTGCAGCAATTTGGCACAAGCCATACCCAAATTCTCGTCGAGACATTTATTGTCACAAGCCCAGGCCGAATGTTCACGCGGTATTTGTGTGTAGTCTCTGATTTGCATTTAAATATAGCCACTATGCGCAGCGCAATTTCGTCTGCTTATTTTGTAAGAGTTTTGGTGACGTCAGAACCCCGATCTCTGACTGGCTCTGATTGAAGGATAATGGGGTAGACCTCAAGCCAGCTTGCTTTGAGGTCAATTAACCCACTATCCTTCAGGCAGATCTCGGCATTCTGACGTCACCACAACCTCTAGAAAATAAGCAGATGAACTTTCGTTCTGCAAAGGGTAATCACCGTGACTACGACGACAATGCAATCCACTTAACTACGTCATTAAATTTTATGAAGCAGAGTACTGAAAAAGAAAAAGGAGGTCCGAATTTTTTATGACATTTCACCGCGCTAACGGCGCTTCTTGATCAGTGGCGTTGCGTGTGAGTTGGAAAACGTAATACCAGAAAATTTGTGCCAGGTGAGAAACGTTTCAACGCAATATGGTTGCACGGCCCCTCTCAAAAAGAAAAGGTAAATTAGCTCCAGGTCTCGCGCCCATCGGCGTACGTCGGTCCGCCCTTCCGTAAAGTGCCTGGGCGCCTGAGGATATATTTAATAAACAAACAAATAAATAAATGAATTGATAAACAAATAAAAGAAGTTTTTTTAAAAGCCTTTAAAGTGCCCGTCTGACAGGGACTTAAAAACGCAAGGCGTAAAGAGCCCCGATAATTGTATCGTTCCGCAGCCTACGGAATTATACTGTATTTGACAATAAGAACGCTGGAGAACCAATTACGATGCAAGAAGCGGGGAGATAAAGCGACTTCGGCGCATCCTTATTCAAAGAGGGGCACGCCGATCAAAGAGCAACCTACAGAACGCGTGGGGAACGTGTAATGACGAGACATTCAAGCTGGGCCTGTCATTGGTTGAGGGGGGGGGGACGAACGCACCCACATGGTGCATTTGGGGATAAACAAACGCACGAGCTGAGCATGTAGCAGACGAACTTGCACGACGTATACAGTCAGCCGTACATAATATAGGGGGATAATCGTGAGGATTAGTCGGCTAGCAAACTACAATGCGTTACCTAACTTTTTTAATTCGTGAAAATAAACGAACTGATAAACACCGCTCATGCAGAAACGTTTAGAGTGTCATCGCAAACCAGTGAAGCAGTAAATTTTAGAAAGGCTTAGAGTGCGTGAAAAAGAAGCACGGTGGTCTGCTAATTCACTCATTTGTGCGGCAAGAGCGAGGCTACCCGTGCGATAACGCTCCCGGGCGGTTTTTCACTCTCTTATCGTCCGCGTTTTCTCATAGCCAGTATTATGCATGTTTGCACAAGTGGTAACCTTAGCGCACAACTGGGCTTCCATTGCGCTCTAAGTCTATCTAAAAAAATGCTAAATTGGTGGTTTTCGCTGACGCAAGCTTTTAATTGTAACCTTATATCTCTTTCACTAATTAAAACGTTTATAAACACATTTTAGTTCTTATTCAACCTATTGTGACAATTAGCGCCTTATATTATGCCCCCTGACCGCATGACTCACCTGCACTGACCACAATCATGTAGATTTCACAACTTTTTTTTCAGTTTAAACAAATATGTAAAGCTTACAAAAGGCACCCTGTAGATAAGTAAGTGTCCATATAACTAATTTCCTCACCTGGCACGCTAACATTGTCTGTCGCGGTCTCGTGCTACTCAGCGCTTGACATATCTCTAGAAATAGACAGCAACAACAAACGACCAACATGCATGATCGGTTGAAACATTCCGCACAGCTGTGAAGCTACGTGGACGGATGAAAGCTTTTTTCAAACCGGCAAGAAAAGCTTATGCGATCAAGGATAACAGGAGTACGGGTACTTTGGAGGGTGCAAGATCGGTGAATGCAAAACCCAGTAAGCCCCAATGCCTACGTCTGTCGGATTTCGCCATCATGCCGTGTTATCGTGCAGTGCGTTTTTGCTTCTTGCTGCTTTGGGCCTTGTGAAAGAGCGTCTGCCTATACTCGAACGCCAAGCATCGTCTCGATAAGACTAAATGTGCCCTCGTGTTATTTTTTGTTGTTTATTGTTTTGGAGCGTTATTTTTTATACATTTCTTAGCCTCGACCTGTTCATTTCAGCCGTGTCGTAAGGTGCCACGTCTTTATAGGTTGTTATCGATCACACGATGTCGGCATAGGGTGTTGGAAAGCGTCGGAGCACCTCAAGAAACATTGAGCCACACTATACTGCTTTTCGAAAATATCTTCAGTGCAGTCAAAGGAAGGAACCCAGCTCAGTCGAATGCTTTTGCTTGTGCGAGAAGTCGCGCATAGAAAGCCCCTCCCAAAACCACGAGCTCGAAGCTTGCCTTTGTAAGCACTGTGTGAGGCAAAGTGCAATGATGCTTTCTAACCATCACCAGCTTGTTCGCGCCCTAACTTTTTGTTCGTTCATGCTTTCTATATTGTGTGTTTGAACTCACTCTCAAAGATTTGTATTTAGACTCCTTGGCTCGTGAATATCTGATTCCTTCGAAAATGCTGGCGCGCCACTTTACAGCTACTGTTTTTTTTTCTTTTTTCTTTCTACCTGCCAACAGCCGTTGATTTCGCAAAAGCCGCCAACATAGACAAAAAAAATGAAAATGACTCCTTTGCCGTTCCAGAGCTCTCCGTGTTGTTAGTGTGTAGACCATCATTTTATGTTTTGTTCGTAATAATTTCTTTTTTCTCACAAGTGTTCACTGATTGGAAACAGCCACGCGCGATAGCAAGATTTCCAGGAAGCTTTGTGTGAAAGAACATCCACGCACTGAATGCTCAGTCTAGACACACTCGACAGGACTCGTGCCTCCCCGAAACACCGCGCAGAACATAACAGATGGCGTGTAGGCGCGCCAATCACGCCAAGCCGAAATCTCTTTTATGTAGACTTTATTTTTTTTTTAATTCGAGGAGGTCGCCTTTTTTGCTGTCGACGACTATACGGGGCGCAAGTTCGTCTGCTTTTTGCTCAGGGGTTGCGGCGACGTCGGAACGCCGAACTCTGATTGGCTCCGATTAGAAGGATAGCGGGTAGACCTCAAGGCAGCTAGAAATTGACGTATATCTACTATCATTCCAATCGGAGCCAATCAGAGCCAATCAAAGCTCGGCACTTTGAGGTCACCGCAACTTCTGCGCAAGGAGCTCCGCATAGACGCTGTCAGTTTAAGAATCGCTAGGTGTGGCCTATTACGATCATGCTGTTTGCTTCGTCATTCGTTCTGCAGCGTTCCTATAGCGGTTCATGCCACAAACTCACTGACTACGGAGCCATAATGAAATGATCGGGGCTTGCCATGCTCTACAATATTTTTGAAGCTTTCGGTTACCGTAGAAAGACCGACATTCAACGTTCACGCTGCCAAACCACGTCCCTACGTATGCTCGTTTCTTTAGCATGTTGGCGAACATGTCGGCAACCTGTCACGAGTATACAGTGTGAACGGCGTCACCGAGTTCTTATTGTTGGTCCACGGCTAATAGGATGCGGAGGGCGAATTCGTCTGCCACTCGCGCAGGGCTACACCGAAGAATAAGATTGAATGCGATAGGACATGCCTTGCGCGTCTTAAAGGGGCACTAAAGCGGATTCTGAGATCTCTTGTTCCTGGTCATACCTGATTCTACAGGCACTAAGAATACTAAAAATTCAAAAATCACAATCACGCGACGCCAATTTTCTTACCTAAACTCAAAGAAAGTCGAACGCCGAGCGGTCCCGAAATAAGGCGGAGGGATCTTTGTGATCTTCGAGTTGGTGCCGTCGGTACGGTCGGACTACGCAGGCGACGTTGGGACTCCGTAGTAAAACAGGATTCAGACGAAGGAGAATTAAGTGATCGGGCCAATCGGGTGATATCGGTGAACTGTTGGGAAAGGCGACGCGCTCCTCACGAAGAAGACGACTTGAGACGACGGGACTCGTCACTCCGCGGAGGCGGGCGGGGCGAAAACAAAGTTTGCTTTTTTCGTAACGATAGTTGCAGTGCTACGTTTCCTACACCACAAAGATTTCACATGTTCAAAATATAACCCACAAAATATCCGAAAGTGCTATAAAAATAGCGCTCGCAATCTGTGTAGTATGTAGTCTTTTCATTGGTCCGAATTTCCAAAATCTAGGCCAGGCAGTTGTCTTTAAAATCAGAAATAATCCTCCTTTATTTCCATTGCCACATTTTTAATATGCAGCTTTGTTTTCTAGAACTAAGCGTATATATTACCCGACACGTACTGAGCACTATAATTCCAAAAGCAGGCTTCATCAAAAACCTCTTTAGTGCACCTTTAAGCTGACGAAAACGTTTGCGTGTCGCACCATTCCTTGTTTTGCTGTTTGCCCACGTGACACGGCGTCTCTCGTATTCTCTTTTAAGAATTTGGGAGCCTCTTCGTTCCAGCAGAGCGTTCGGGAGAGCCATTAGCCGCGATTTACGGAGGGAAAACGTCGTACGACCAGGCTCGACGTATGTTTAGGCCTAAGAAAAAAGTCTGTCTTCTAGCACTGAGGATGGTGAAACGTGATGTCTCAGTGCCACAGCGCATGCTATCGTCAACGACAGCCGGCAGACATTTTCTCAGGCGCGATTCTTCACGGTATGATTGGTCATACAAAAACTGTCTGCGTTCGAAGCATACAAACCTATAAAGCAAACATGTTTTGGACATGCCTGAGACGTGTGCTCAGATAGGTTTCTCATAGTGTGTGTAGCGAGCGAACACCGAACATTTGGTTCGACGTATGTATGAGCAGTGTAACCCCAGCTTTACAATGTAGGACTGCCGTTACAGTGAGCACAATTGGGCTGAATCCCGGGCATCGAACGAACCGGTGTAACGATCGTGAGATAGATTGCCCCCATTCGTCTATCCATCTGGTTGCCGTAGCCGCGCCTGGAGCGATCGAACTGTGGGCGGTGTCTGTCTGCACCGGGGGAAAACACATTGATCTGCCTACCAACGTCGAGATTGAGTTGCGTCGCCATTAAGCAGCAGGTTTAAGTAGACTTTTAGAGCGGCCTGCGTCGCTAGTACATCTCGAGGTCTTTTGGTGGTAATATTTAATGGCACAAGCTATCGTTATCGCTCGCGACGATCCATCGCGGTCGCGCTAACGACACCGGTGGCACCATTATTCCTGCCTCTAGTTAATGGTGCATTTTTCACTCGAAGAGTTTCCCGATACTTGGGATCGGGGTATCGGATTCACTTTCTTTTATTAAGGTCTCGATGTCCTGCATTGAGAAAATAGCTTCGGACAAATGTTGTCGTTGTACACTTGAGAGCTTTAGAGTAGAAAGTTCAGTTCTCGAAACTACTATTTCTTTTTCCTTGCCAGAACAGGGCTAAACAAGATATTTTATATCCTAAAATAATAAATAAGGGTAGATGATCTTGCTCCTACTTGTCTTAGCTTTGGTTTCTTTTTATTCATAGCGTGGTGGTTAAGAAGAATTAAGAAAAACACACAAAAGTACGAGGCGTAGCCCCTGATAACTCGAGTCCTGCGTGGATAACAGTGTGATCATCCGCATTTGATCCGCATCCGCAGACTTTGTATCCGCATCCGAACCGCATCCGTAAAATTTGCAACCGTATCCGACCCGCCGTCGGCTCATATTTCTACAAGAACTCTCCAAGTATGAAGATGGTGAAAGTAATTTTATTGTATTTTGTTTGGTCTTATTTGTGTGATAAGCGATCATTATCCTAGCGGCGTTTTGCGCCGCTGAAACGATGTTGGCAGTAATGAGATCGTCCTGGAAGAGTGCGGCATTCTGCCCAAGATATGCAATCAAACGGAAGAGCATTTTCGTCTATTACTTTTAGTTTTGTAAAACCCACTTGAAGCACGCGCGTATTTTTTAAACATCAAACTTAATAAAGGGCACACTAATAACATTAATTGCGACTTTTTTATTTGGGTCATACAAAAAAAAAGTGGGACAAGAAAGGCGTTCACTCACCGCAGCGAAGTAATCGTATATCCGTGGAAAGACGCGAGTATATCAGAGGCAAAAATATCACAATATCGAATAATGGCAACTCCTCCTATCGGCTTCACTTTTAAACACGACCCCAAACTGCCTGCTCCAAACAACATACTAACCAAAACTAGCCAACTGTCGCGAAAAGAAAAACACACAAAAAAAGAAATCCACACATAGACACGTTACGTTACACTTGTCGAGGAGGCTTCTACACTCTTGTGGCTTGTACGTTTTGGGTTTTCTTTCGCAAAAAACGTTTTCATCTTTTTTTTACTTTCAAACAGGAACATAATTTTTAGGACGTCTAATACCCCTGCATTTCGTTTTTACCTTTTTTTTTGCTACGGCATTTTTGGCGAGATAGAATGCTCCAAAGCGATCTTTGGCGAGAATCAGGTGTTTCTTGGCGTAAAGAACAATATTATCTCCAATCGGCTCCTTTTCTCCAAGACAATAATTTGCCCCTGTTAAACATTCGATGACGCACTTTATAGTATCACCTCTTCGTTCACTCTACACTCTGAAGTCGTCGCGCACGTTTGTGGGCCGCCTCGACAAATATATAGCTCCGGATCAGCGGATATCCGCATCCCATCCGCATCCGCAGCCCGCCAGTATCCGCATCCGATCCGCAATCCGACGAATCCGATTCATTTTTATCCGGATCCTCCAGTTGACTGCGGATATGCGCGTATCATCCGCAGGTAACTCCGCGGATACCCGAGGCTCTATTGATAACACAAGAAATGTAGGCAGGGCGACTTACGAGCATTTAATTATCGCCGAACGAGATCGCGTCATTATTTAACGAAGACGACCAAGGAACAAAACACGCCGAAAAAAAAAGTGGGAACGTAAAAAGACACCCGGAGTTCCCTAAGCTGCCAGCGACTATATTCTTTTTTCCAACGCAATACTACAGGGAACGTGTTCGCGGTACATTCTTAACATTTTCAAAATCTAACATTCGACCATATTGCGTGACAACCTCTCAAAATACATTGCTCATGCGCATGTGTACACTTGTATATTTAAAAAAACATATCGTTCACGTTTCAATAGAGGACTGTCTTTTAAGCCTTAGTCACACTGTTACGTCATCATGAAAAAGACAGTCTGCAAACACTGTTTGAGAAGTGTTTCTTAAACATTGTTCTTGCATGACTGTCCTCTCACATTGGTCATAACAAAGTTCTCCACGGACATGTTTTAGGCACGCGTGTGTTTGAGGCGAACATGATTCGCACGTAGGCGTGTACGCAGAGATTTCTGTCATAATGTCCGCGGAGAACAGAGTGGCTTTTGTATTATATACGAAAAAGCGTGACCGGGGCTTTACGCTTCGAAACATCTTAAGAATGTCCGAAGAGAAATCTCCCGGGTACTTTATAAAGTCGCAGTCGCACTCCTCGTACATAATACAAAGAACGCGGTAAACATGATGAGTCATCTGCGGACCCGGGTCACGCATGTTGGAAGCATGCGACTTTATTCTTATGTAAGCTTCGAAGATATCTGCGGACTGTCTTGTGTGATGTATTATACTCCGCGACAACTTTCCTTGGCATTTCCGGGGAGAGGAGGAGAGCCCGCCCACAGCATTATTCAGCGCTAGAAAGGGGGAGGGAACGCGTGCCTGTGCCTTCCACTGCATTGCTAAGAAAAGGTGTCGCGGAGGATAACGGAGTGTGACAGCGGCTTAAAAGCTACCGTCGGACGACTCCGTCGTGTGGGCGTGTGCACAGCGGGAAGGCAATCTGCTTTGAGATGTACTGAGTCTCATAATTCGTGTATTGGGTGAGGAGTTAGCCAGTGCGGCCCAGCTGGGAAGCTCGAACCCTAGCAGTTCTTTGTGAAGTCGCCAAGGTGAGCTTCGCCGGTTTGCTCCGATTAAAGGAGTCCCTGGAAGACGTTCTCGACGATCTTGAGGAGGCAGTGACCATCGGCTGCACGGAACTGCTTCAGATGTTGAACACCAGATGACGAAAAAAGAGCAGATGTCATTTGCCATTGGTAACTAAGCGTCGAAATGTTGACGTACCCGCGAAATATATTTATTTTCTTTATCTATTTGTCTTTATATTCTTCCCATTGTTTGTTTTTATTTTATGAAACACGTACCGACTACCTAACTAGTGACATTGCAGTTGAAGTTTCACAGTTCGAATTAATTAGGCGACACAGCTGATGCGATTGTTCGTGAAAGCTCTGTACAGTACCTGAAGTCTATTACAAGTTACGAATGCTGTAGAAGCTCCGTCTCTAGCACGCACTCGTTGCCATTCACCGTGCTTTTCACAGAAGTGTTATCAGAGCTAGAAAGGTCGCGTTAGTTCGCATTTTGAACCCTTTGCCGACTGTAGTTCCGAAGAGCTGTATTTGTTTTTGATAACTGTTTTTCGCGTTACAGGAAACTAACTATCCGAAACACCCAGCCAAACCCGAGGCAGCGAAAGAAACGCGTTAAATGACGCGGCGACGGCAACGGAAAAGTTTGGAGCAAGAAGCGAATCCAAGCGCAAAGGGGCGTGCGCAAAGACGCGTCAAGCGGGCGAGCGCACCCTCCAGGGGACCGTGCAACACACCTTACACGCCGAGCGCGCTCCGGCGGCGGTGAGCAACCAGCGTCTCGTCGGTCTCCAGCTCCAGAAGCGATTTTGGTGTTTTGCGAGGGGGGACCCCCCGTAAAGAAGGGGCGTTGCGGTGGCGGCGAGAAAGCCAGGGGACGTCCTCGACCGCGACTAAGTAAGATGGATACGACGCGTCCCATTTGCCTGCGGGAATGCAGACCCCTGTCTCTGGGACCTCCGACGGCAGTCCACCATTCGCCGCCGCCACTTTTACGCGCTCCTCTCCTCTCCGTTGTTCGCTGTGCGCGGCGGAAGCCCCGCGGACCTAATAGAAAAATATTGGCCCCCGAGAGGTGGCTGGGAAGACCCAGCTATATGTTCTTTTGTGGTTTTTGTTTCTTTTTGGAGCGGGTAGTGAGCTTCCCACGGACGTTCTGTTATCTGCACTCGTTTCGTCCAATTATTCTGGAAGCCGCGCCGCGTCATATGATGGCCGAGTTGTTAGGCTCGCGACATCCGTTAGGGTTTCTCCCCAGGCGTTATGTAGGCGTGTGAAGAGGTAACAAACGGAGGGAGCTGCTTGTCACGCACGAGGTTTAGTGCCGAGCACGCGGGTTATTTTTGTGGTTCGCGTGAAACGACACATTCGTCTGCGAGCAACAAATTCTTCTTTAGCGTGAGGGCTTATCCTCGTTGGGACAGGCTAGACACCAGTAGTGAAAGAAATTGCCCCATGTTAGCCGGTATTTGGGGTTGATCTGGTGTTTCGCAGAGATCCGCGCAGTAGCTTTGAGAGGCGGGGTGAAGCGCGAAAGGGTTAAAAAAATGTTCTATGTTGTCACTAACGAGATAAGTACGACAGGGCGTCTCTTTTAGACTATATATTTATTTCCGGAAGTGTGCACGAGTTTTCGAGAGCTAAAAAAAAAAAGATTGAGAACGCAGATGAGCTAGTGAATGTTAGGCACCAATAATAAAACCCGAAACACGCAAACAAAAATGACGCACACTACACCGCCTTTGACGGTGTTGTGCACATATATTTTATTTCCTCGTTTAAAGGTTTATTATGTCGCCCAATATTTGAGAAACCGTTAATTTAGGAGGGAATTGATATGTATGGATATTATTCGCGCTCTTTGACCCTAAACGGTGCTGGCGTAAAAGAGTGCACTCGACTTCGGCTTGTGTGAAATTTACTATATCAGCGGAAATTTGTGTTGCGGCTTGAGTTCAAAACCTGCAGCGAGAAAAAATCTGCATTGTGCATTTTGAACTTTTAACCCGAGGTTATAAAATATTCAACGTCGGTGAAACAAAACCGTCCCCAGATCACGGGATCGACCGTTCTGGCTGCGAGCTGAGGGGATGAACGCTGCGCGTGTTTATAATGTTTTTGTTGCTTTCGGGAATGCAATTTTGAGGAAAGAACTAAAACACGTTTAGTTATTCTGAGCAGTATTTCACAAAACTAATAGCGCTGTTATAAAATGTTCCCCTTATGGCTGTAATTAAATTTTGAGATATTGGTGCTGATATAAAGCGGACTGTCAAAACATATCTTTATGACCATGATAAAATTTACACGCAAATTCGTGAAGCTACTGAAAGAGTAAGGAAACAATTTACCACTTTGTTTATTAGATACCGCACTAGATTTAAATTCGTGGCGAAGAATTGACACGCATTTTTATAAAATTCCGTTTAAGATCTTGACCCTATATGGCAATTAGTTAAGACAAAAGATGTTCGAGGACGAACATTATTTTGTTTCTACTGATATCCTCCTTAAAAAGGAATTGAATTCCAGACATCTTTGTGATTGGCCAGAAGTAAACATGGTGCGACGACACTGTTTATGTTGTTTCGCAATTTTCTTTTTAATTGAAATGAGTGTAGCATTTGAGCCCTCAAAGCGCTTTAGGGAAATCATACCTTGTAAATACATTGGTTTAAAGAATATAAATATTTAAGTGATTTGTTTCCTTCCTCGTTCAACAGTTTTAAACTCAAAACACAAATTTAAAAGAAAAACGAAAAATAAAATTAAGGCGGCAAAATTTTGAGTTGCTGAAGTCAAGCATTGCGCCACCATTTCGCATAACGCGCCGTTCATTTTTTGTTTGCTTCTTTGTTGTTGTTGTTGTTGCGGTGGGGTTAGATTTCATGCCTCATTAACGACCCCACTTGCTCTCCCAACGGCGTCCAAACAGCGACAGCCGTTAACAGGAAGGCTCTTGCGCTTGTGATGTCGACTGTTTTGTGAAAGCTTAGCCGCGCACACGCGCTCACAACAGCAAATGGACGGCACAGTGACCCCCATCTATCCACCAACTCGAGCCCTCTGACGTCACAAGACTGCGGTGGCGCTGCTGTCGAACTGCTCATGCGCAGATGCTTAACCCCGCACGAATCTCGTTTCAGCGCACGCACAGTGCCCACAGTTGCTGCGGCGGGCTTGGTTCGTGAACAACGTGTTTGCTTATAGTAACTGAGAGCTTAAGGCAGGGAGAAAGTGTCGACCTTCGTGCATCTCATTATCTATCGTCAGCCAATGGTATTGAAGGATTCGCCGAAAAAGTCGCCGAAGAACCCATCACGAGGACGGAAACGAGTGCATATTCAGTCACGCCCTGCGTTTCTTGAAGTGTCAGTGACTATGGTTCGATCAAACGACACAATCGAAATTATTTCATCGCGGTGCAGGGTGGAACGCGATCCACACCAGCAGGCTGCTCGTACTTAAAGAGACGTATTATTTAAAAAAGAAAGACCATAAAATGAATGCTGGACTGTAATAAATGATTTTATATTGGAATTTTACTAATCGCGTATCGTTTAAAGAATAAAAATCCGCTTTTTGGTACGCAATTTGGAACATATCGAGCTGGCTATTTCTTACCTCGTTTCCTCGGAGCATGTTCTTGCACGCATGGGGCACGAGTCGCGTTCGTCATGCTTATAATTGTCTATAATCAATGTGACTCCGAGTTTAGAGGATATTGGCGGCGAGAAGTTTGGGTATCGCCACCTGGCGGAATTTCTTCACAACCCAGAGTGAGGATACTTCAACCTCCTCTGCTGGTGTTGCACGTGCAACGCCAAGCTTCTATGCACTGTGGAAATTACAACATAACCACGTGGGCAGCACGTGTACTAACCATAGTGAGGAAAACGAAAACGCCCCTAGTGAGATAATAAGCAATAAAAAATACACGATCGAAAAAAAAATATAGATATATGATCGAGGTCGCTGTTTTTGTACGGTTCACTGGCGGCCACAGTTGTGTGCGCGACTGCTGAGCACGTGCTGATTGCAAGCTTCCACAGTTATTTTGCAACGTGCATTCCACAGCATCAACATTGCCGGTCTTGGCAGCCTATTAATGTGAGCACCTTCTGAGCATGCGCTCAAAACATTAGCCTCAAATATGGCGTCCACTGAATACCGCGTATAGTTGGTGAACCGTACAAAAACAACAACCTCGATCCTATATCTTTTTTCTTTTTCGATCGCGTAGTAGACAAGTTTGCATACATGGTTCCCCCTGTTGCCGTGTCCTTTGTTCAGAGCAGAAAGGTGTCTGCGCCTAATCTGTAATTACCGCCCGGCGTTTGGGAGAAATTGGGCGAGCTAGGTGGGTCCGCAAATAATTTGCCGTATCGCGTGGAGTTCGGTGCAAGTGCACCATACTCCACGCGATCTCCGTTCGGACTAAGCCTTTTCGCCGGTGACAGGTTCTTCGCCGGGCCCAATTTATTCGCAAATTAAGTTAACGCCATAACTAACGCCCCTATGGCTCTTAACAATGAGATTCTATTTAGCAGGCTCAAGCGCACATTTCGATCACGAGAGCCACCGGAGGATTGGAAGCGGGCTACTGGTTTTCTCGCAATCAGCTCGCCCGCGCAGAATGCACTCGTGAGGACGGTGCGGGACTTTTCGAATGCGTTCGGTGGTAGACTATTAATAGGGTTTGAATGAAAGACAGTGGGGTAGTTAAGACACTTTTTTAAGTTGTAGCTACTGCCGGGACTTTAAACGTTAAATGAGGTTACGTTTGATCAGTGAATTTAGAACGCTTCATGTCAAATTGGTTCAATGAAAAGTTAGAAATTAGTTTAATGAAACATCGAACTGTATGTACCAGTATTCACTGACTTCAAAAAACGTTGTACAAGCCCGAAATAATGTCTTTTTTTGTGTGTGTGCTGGTGTAACATAGAACATTAAAAGGCATAACAAAAAATAATGTAACAAAAATGACAATTTCATTTTCAAGACTTTTAATAGTGTTCCTAGCTGTATGTAGTCTAGATTTGAGAAGAATCACGATGAAACTTGTTGGAAATTTCGAACTTTTCTTGGGACACTGCGTTTCCAAGATTTGTTTTCTCTTTTTCTTGACGTTATTTCGTGAAGAGGTAAAATTTCGCGCGCTGTTATATCCTACTGATTTTTTCTCGGGATGTTAATATTATTTACACGTCCCACGTCACGTCACGTGACCCCACGTCATGTGACGTAGCGTCCCGTGACGTCAATTTTCATTCTAAATTTAGCAGAGAAACTACATTGGTGAAGCGTTCGCGTGACGTCAGGTGATGTGACATCAATTTTCCCGCCAAATTTAGCGGGCGAAACTGAACTGGTGCGTAGGTCGTGTGGTGTCCAATTGTTTCCCCTAAATTTAGCGGGTAAACTGAAATGGTCCGTAGGTCCATTGACGGCAGGTAACGTGACATCAGATTTCCCGCTAGATTTAGCGGGGAAACTCAATTCGTGTTTAGGCCACGTGGCATCATTTTTCTCGCTAAATTTAGCGCGAAATCCACGGTCGGACGGACAACATTTTGAGATGGGTTGGTTGAGGGGGGGGGGGGTAGCGTAAAAACCACTTCACGTTTAAAAACAGCGCGCTGCGACACAGCGGTGCCTACAACGCGATTTTGACGGGTTTTTAGCGTCCTATTCCACCCAGGCATCCAAAGTGGTCCCCAAGATGGCACCAAATGACGCCATAAAAGCGGGAGTGTCGTGCCGCCGGGTGTCGCGATCCTGGCGGTTGGACGCAGAAGTTCTGGAGAAAAGCGAATGTCCATGTCGCACGGCGTCCCAGCTTCTGGCTGCCGAAGCTTCAGTGGATTGTCGCACTGGAGAACGACATGCAGCAGAACAGGCGCCCGTCACATCAACCACCGCTGCTGGGACACCGCCAGGATCGCGACGGGTGACAGCATGACGCGTTTATGACGTCATAAGGCGGAAATCGAGGGACCACTAGCCTTAAACGCGCTCAACACACCATTCAGAGACGCGTTCCAAGCACCACAGTTGAGACCTAAAAAAACAAAACATGCTGGGCGGCGACACTGAGCTTGATGTTTCATTATGCTCAGTGCTACCGTACAGCAATTGGAAAATTAAGTAGAGGATCGAGATTTTTTAGAGTTCGTAAACATCTGGCACAGAAAGAAACGACGCAAAGCAGTGTCCCGGTAGTTTTTTTTTAATGCATTTTTGTTTTCCTAGTGCAACACATCTTTTTTTTATGAGACACTCGTACTGAAACCTGGCTTACGCAGTGCTTTCCCAAACTAAACAAAAAAACACAAAAACTTAAAGGCATGGCTTTCAATACCTTATTTGGCTGCCATGTTCATATCTGCCCCATCGTGTGGAGTTACCAAAGGTCTGCGAACAGGGGCACGTGCTTTGCGGAGCGCAAGTTTGTCTGCTTCTTTTGCAGGGGTTGTGGTGACGTCAGAAACGCCGCAGCTCTGATTGGCTCTGATTGAAGGATAGTGGGTAGACCTCAAGGCAGCTTGCTTCGAGGTCTACCTACTATCCTTCAGTCATAGCCAATCAAATCTCGGCGTTCTCACGTCTCCACAACCCCAGCGAAAGAAGCAGACGAATCGCGCTCCGCATATAAGTAATGCGCCGACAAACTGAAGCCTATAAAAGGAGACAAGAGCGCGCAGAGATGTCAGAACGTCGAGCTCTGGCTGGAATGATTGATGCGTATACGCATAAAGTTAGCTGCCTTTGACTCTAATCGCTCTTCAAACGCATTCAAACGCGAACGTGGAACGCGGTACGCCGGCATTTGGCGTTCGAACGCGTTCCAAGTGTGAGTAGAGGCAACGTGGTAGAGACAAAGGCAGCTAACTTCGTGTCTGCCCACTAATCACGCTAACTAGGATGCCTTCATGTGCGCTTGGCTTAGGCTGTCGCATAGCCTCCTCTATACTCACAAAGCCTGGCACTTCGACGACGGAGCCATAGAGTGCCCGGTCGTAGATTTGGAGCGCGAGAATCTGGTAGCACAGAGCATCAAAGAGCCATTTCTCGGGGAACCTGGACGTCAGCACACAGCTTTTGCGGCGGCGAGGACCCGAAACACACTTGTTCGCTCGGGAGAAGTGTGTTTCGGCGTCTCGCCACAGCAGGGCGCCAGTCACGTGGCTCTACTCTCATCCGTTGTCTGCCGCTCCACCTTTTCCATTTCGGCGGCCGCTTCTTGCGGCGATCTGCCAGGCTTTGTCGGTATATAGGAGGTTACGGCTGTTGGCATTCTTTATATTATCCTATACCGACAGCACGCGCTCTCGAGAAAAACACGAAGAAATAGCCGGCAACATAATGCCGCCGATGCACTGTCAATGCCAAGAGCTCGTGCGCGGGAGGGGAGAACGGATAAACCCCGTAGGAGATTCAGAACGACGCAGTTTCATCCTCCGATCGCTGGTCTACTTCCTGAAGATGGCCAACCTCGGAAGAGGAAACCTAGTGAGGGCGCAGGCGAGCTGGTGTAACTTTGCCATTTTGTTAAAACAACTGAAAGTGGGTGAAAAAATCTGCACCACTTCCAACCCTACGCCCTCCTATCATCCCGATAACCATAATCACCTCTAGCCCTACCATAGTGTATACCGCCAGTTGAATCCCGTTCTCAACAAACGTTGCCTGACCTGATCTGACCTGGTATTATGTCATCATTCCATGCTAAGCGAACATGAAGACACCCTAATCTTATCAGGGCTGGGCGTCCTAACGTCCTCGCCCGCTCTTGTCTCTTCTCCTCTCTTGGTTTGTCGTCGTATAATCCTTTCGCTGAATTATGCAAGCACCCAGGAAGATGCTGGCAACGTTAGTACAATCTCGGCAAGTGCCGGCGTCTGCAGCAGGAACTGCTCTAAAGAAGCAAATTTAAAACAAAAGGCACCTCGCACGTGCGTTCCTCAACGCTTTATTTGGGTATTTACTTCAAATATTTTATACGGAGAAGGCGAACGCGTGAAACGCGTGTACCTCCATTCCCAACATTCTTCCCGGTTACTGGGTGATTTGGCGATAGTTTGTTTTTTTATTTTTTTGGTAACCCCGCCACCGTGGAATAAAGGGACAAATAAGAGACAAGTTAATCTCGACATACTTTCCCGGCCATACTGTGTTGATGGGTCAAGTATTATTTTAGCATGTTTAAAAATGTATAAGCTGCCCTGGCAAGGTCGTGAAAAACGTGCCTCGGCCGGGTAGTGATTAAAATAAAAACAACTTCGCCGAGACAACTTTTCCTTTTTTTAAAATTATTATGAACTAAATTTTCAACCTTGCTCAGGTGGTTGACGATATTTTAATTTTTTCTTTGTGGAAAAAATGTCGTGTGGAAAAAGGAATCTCTCACAGCTTCTGAGGTTCCTTCTTATTACGTTTAAATACACAATGCTACAGAAAATGGTCCCGGAACCCAACATAGGAAAAGTTTGTGTTTCGCTTTCTTTTTAAACGAATTTATTCGTATCTTACAACACAAATTTCCTCTTTTTTTTATTTCGTTGCTTTAATTGTTTTCTTTTTTTTGCTTTTTAACTAACTTTTTTCTTTACTTTCGAATAAAACATTTTATCAAATCCACGTTCGTGCTGATTACTTCTTCTTGTCGCTGGACTTTGTGCTTCTTATGTATTTTTAATGCAAGTGACTCCACTGCCAAAAAAATATAAATAAATCTCGTTTAAGAAGAAAGAGGAAATATGATGTATATATTGATTTATTTAAGCAGGCTTATGGCGAAAAATGAAGCCTACTGAGGTCTTTGGAAACAGCCTTCACTGGATTCCGCGCTCAAGGAAGACTATACGAAATAATAAGGTCCTTACATGTACATGACTTCAATGGGTGAATCGGTCTCTCGATATTTTACGTAATTTTGTGCGCTATATTTGTTGTTACTCTATATTTTTTCTTACGAAAGCAATATTTTCGAGACACTGTGTAATCCCCGGCGACCCCAAAAATAAGTCAGTACAAGGCGCAGGCTTCGTGGCGACGTTGGCAGTGAAGTTGATTGAATAAGAGGATTTTCGCGCGAGATATATCTTCAAAGTCGGTGGCGGAGAATCTTCGCTCTACCTCGACTTTCAATCTTGAAGTTCATTTTTTGATTGTGGCGAATAGTGGGCGAAGTCACTACTCTTAAACTGATCCATTTTGCATCGACGCGTCTACCATGTAGATTTTATTTTTTCATCTCCTCTGTCATACGTCGAAGGAGGTGCCATCAACCTATATTTAAATCTACGTTGTATGTGTTTGCTGTGCCTGAGCGTCTTGAGGGACTTATCCGCTGTGTTCTGGCCGGGCATGTTGAGATAGTTTAAGGTGGAACTCTGTGATGCATGCTTTATTGCTTCATACTTTTTTTATTATTCAAGGATGCCGTCAAAAGTATTACATGCAGTTCAGACCAAGCATTTCTTGTTGCAAAAACAGCGTGTGCGATGCTTACGGATATTGTTTGCTGGAAAGAGAAGGTTTTTGCTGTTCGGCGCTGGAGCTTTTTCCGAAAACTTGCTGCTCATCAAGCTACTTTTAGTGAATGTGGGGCGTAGGCTCAGACTTACTGGATTTGGTTCCGCGAGTGCTGCTTTCCATGGGAATAATTTGAACAAGTACATATATTCGCAGCGTATGACAGCATTTGTACGTCCAATAATGGTGACAGAGTTTGTTTCCTGTCTCCCCCACCTTTTTTTCCTTTTTTTTTCCTTCGGTGTAAGGATTTAATATGCGTTTTATCTCTCTTTTAGAGGAGAGGTGTGAAAGGTTAGGGGTGACAGGTTTGAGATGCAGGTCTTCAAGTTACAGCAAGCTAGTTTGGATGTCAATTTAGAAATATTTACATTAGTGTGTTGTTTGAACTTCGTTGTATTTTATCCCAAATACCCCCCCCCCCCTCTACGATGTCACAAGAAACCACTGTAGGAAGCGAGGCGTAAAGCTTTCTAAAGTACCGTCTTTTTTTGTCTTTTTTTTTCGGGAGATAGTAAAATCTTTTAATCATGTAAAGTGAAAAAAAAGAAAGCAGTTGAATAAATTGCTTAATCATTTTCAAATCTTCTCGTAGAAAATTTTAGACGGCTACATTGTTGACAGCTTTGCTGCACTCCGTTATAGAGGACCAATTCAATGTATTTATTACGTACAGTGTTTGCCACGCACCAGGCACAGTCAAAATTTCCGTGTAGATGGCATCAGATTTTCAGACTTAAAAATAACTGAAATATTGCAGGTTACGGTTTTGTTTGTTTAATGAATCGGTTATATTTTTATGACGGCAGGTTACAATCCTAAAGTAAACTTTTGCTTGAGTTGGACAATGAGTTCAATGCCTTGTTTGTTTCAGGAGCTCCATTGTGTTGTAGCTCCGCAAATGCATCTGGAATATTCGGCTCAACAATTATTCGTAACTGATTTGGACATTGAGCAGGTATATACGTCTCTCGCGAGTGAGGAACAATTAATTTCCTACATATAAATGAGTCTCTCAATGACTTTAAGATAACGTTTTATTTAGACGACAATTTTCTTGGGGTGATTTTAATTCGTATATTTACAAGAACTGAAATGAGCACATGCCGCTACCACTTATCCTATAAAACGCTATGAACATTTGCATTTTTACAGCTGACGAGCTTAAACGAATATAGGGCTCTGAATTTATTTAATGAATAGATTTTATAATGTATGTATTTTTGTTTATTGACGTCTATCTGGTGCGAGAAAGGCACTTGCTTTCCAAATAAATGTGTTTATCAGCTCTTCATAGACTTATGTGAAAAGTTGATTAAAGAAGAAGAGCATGAACAGAGCAGCAGGCAAGTCCCAACTTTGATTTTTTTTCTACTTTTATAAAAATTTTCTGAGTCGTATGGTCACATCAATTGTTGTAGTCATTGACGCTTACTATAGATTTACCGTACATGCCATTCTTTTATATGTTTTCAAATCTTCGACGCAATGGGCGTTTTGTTACATGTAGTACTGCCTAAAACAGTCGAAACACACACAAAAAAACGTTATGCTTCGATCTTGTTTTGTGCCAATCAACCTTTGGAATGTAGGATAATCAGACGAACAACTGCAATAAGGTTTCCATAAAAATTATATCTTGATTTTTGTCTCTTATATCTTGCTGAAATTATTTTTTTTTAAATTTTACTCAGACGCATTACGTAGCTCAGAATAGATCATTTTCAAACGTCCCTGTCATCTAGTAGGATACTGTGTAAATTATTCGTGTCCACCATTGTCTAAGCACGCGCTCTGATCACGTAAGCGAGGGCTTCGTCAGTGTTAGGCGTGAACTCAGGTTCAGTCCCACGCTACGTGCCGAAATATGGCATCCGTCAATAGTGCTTTATGGGGTTTTGATAAGGGCCTAATCTACAGCTTACAAACTGGATATGGTATGCACATGATTGGCTCTTATAAGCAGAAGTTAGCCTCCAGTGATAACAGACGATCCCCCGGAAGATAGTGACTTTAAATCTGCTCACACCTTGAAATGTTCTCACGACGCCTCCAACAGCTACAATTATTGAAAGACTGACATTGGTACTACTTTCCAGTCAGGCTTATGCGTAGACACTTTTTCACATTTGACCACCCATTAATTGCTAAATTCACTGCGTAGCTTTGGCGTGGAAATGCACTCGACATTGCGTGGTGGAGCTAGCAACGAACGCGGTTGCCACAACACCCTCCCCCTCGACTCCCTTCCTTAGTTCAGTTCTTTCTTGCATCAAACTCTGCTATTCTTAAAAGCTACAGATCAATCTCGGCTGTCGTCGAGTGTTCTCGTTGGGAGCATTCCTGAACGTGCCGCATGTATAGAAGCAGAGCTGAAGTGCAGCTTCGGAGCAGTCGCCCTCCCGTCTACGACGCGCTGTGTGTGTGGTACAATTTTTGTACTTTACTTCACGGCACAAGTTCGCCATAATAAACGCTTCCTTTGAGTTTTACATTCATCTGTTATATTCATTCGTGACAATGTCTCATGAGTAAGCGCACGGGAAGGATAAGTTCCTTCAATGGTGTGGCTCTTTGTCATTCTATTTTTTCTTCTGTTGAACGCGTATGACGTCCCACGTCGACGTCTATAAAAAAAAATGGAGCGTATAAGTTTGCCTTTAGTAATCACACTTAAGAGTTCGACATTTATGAGGAACTGTAAAAGTGAGCGCGAAAGCTCGGAATGTCGAAGGAGAGCAGATATTTTCCCGCATTTCAAATTACTTGGCGCCTCACGCTTGGGGGCATCATTTCTCTCGTCTACGACGGCGTTATTACTGCGGAGGAGCCACCTTGCAGGTTTCACTCCTTAAAAAGTCGGGCTTTCAGCTCGACCGAGCTCGCCCGCTTTGCCGAGAGCGCTCCTTTCACGTTCCATTCGAGAAAGCTCGGGCGAACAAGGACCATAAATAAGCGACGGCCTAAACAGAGCGCGCCATAAAACGGAGCCGGAGAGTTCAGAGAGGGCGAAGAGCATTGTCTGGCTTTATTTTGATTTATACCCGAACCAAACTTACATTCTTCTTGGGCCTAGTCCTTCGACGCCGCCGCGAGAGCCAGCGAGCCACTCTCAATGAAACGACTATTAATCTTGGCACGGGCGCACTCGGACGCCGCTGCTGCAGCCGCCTTTGCTTTCTCGTGCTTAACGTATTTTTTTTTTTGCTCAAAAAGAAACGCTCAAATTTGAGTCTACGCATCACAAAAAAAAAAAAATATATATATATATATATATATATAAAATGCATAGATATCTTCGCTTTTCCGTTTTCTTGCCTATCAAAGAATGTCGTGAAATTCGGTAGGGCCGAACGTTGCCTAGATTATTGTTTGTCTGGCGTTTTACGGTTTATGATTTATAAGTGTACAGCTCAGACGTTGTACACAGCGAGGATTCAAGTTATTTTTGAGGAGAAGGCAATTCGACGTGAAACTTGAAATTCGCTTCTTTCCACCGGGGTCGCGCTTCTCGAGTTACTAGGACCCCTTTTTTATTATTGACATATGTTTGATGACGCAGTAAGCGCAAATATCATGTTACAGAAAATATGTTGTAATCAATGTTTGCTTTGTTTACTACCTCATCGAAGCACGGCAATTCAAGCGAACGAATTTTGATATCCAGAGGAATGGGTTTGTACAAAAAATCAAATGAACGCCTGCGTCGCCATATTTATAGTTTATAAAAGGCAGGGCAGAGCTTTTTACGAGTGCTGTTGGTGTTCCAGATTCTGATAAACTGGGTCCAAAAACAAGAGTAATTTAAAATATGTGACTATACACAAAATGTAGATACATACTATAGCTACATTTTTCGGATAATCATTGCACAGACTTAGGCTGGTATTATGACGTGGCATGAGCTTCGGGAAGGACAAAACATAAGTATCTTGATGACTGGGAGTCATGAGACAAAACATGGCGACTGGGAATATGTGGTAACTGGGAATCCTGTCGAACTCGCGATGGAATGGCTGAAGACTCAGGATGCAACCTTCTTTCGGGGAAGGCATCCAAAATCTTGTTCCACGTGATAATCTAGTTATTCTGGTTATTCTGTGCGGGGAGTATATGGGAAGCAGTTAGAGCTTCCATCTGTCCTTTGTGTATGAGAACATGCCTTGCATTCTTATGTTTCTTTTTCAGCTCATCCCAAGTTGAAAGCAAAAATAAAACAAGTAAACACAGTCCTCGTATGTCACGATTGTTGCTTTGAGCTGCTTTGGCTTTCTGATTTAATAATTCCCTAATCCCACTGCCGAAGAAGTGATAATAATATTGTAGGGAATCGGTCATGCCCTTTGTCCCTTACGCTCTCAGAATCTATAGTTATTATATTCGGAAGTATTGCTATAAATTTCGTGTAACACACGTTTACTGTTTCAACGGTCTTGTTGAAGGAAGATATTAAAATGTTGAAGGCCTTCGCTGAGATGAGAATCAATTGCTCTGTAGAATTGGCGTTACAGGAATACTACATATTATACAAGGATGCATTGGTTTAAAAGATCAAATTAAAATCTAAATGTATGTATTATGCGACTGAGAGCTCTTTGCGCACTATTTTGCGCCGAAATAGTATTTTGCGCACAAGCGTTCGGAGGGAGCTCTTCAGCTTAAAGTTGTCCTGCAACTCGGAGCTGAAAAAAAAAAAAAAGGAGTTTGACAACCTTAGCAGTCGACTTTTTCAGTTATGCACATTTTATTGAGACAAACCCACTGGGCCTTTTTAACGATATAAGTTTCAGAAAGAAACTAATCGCGGCCTGTTTAGCTTAATGACCACGCGAAACCACAATATACAGTTAGAGCGTGCGCGATTTTGGCGCTGGGCGCTTTACTCAAATGGAGTGTTGATTGCCATCAAACTCGAGAGCTTGCTTTACTGTCCTAAACAAGGGCTTTCTGCCACAAAGGTTGTTTCTATTGCAGCTGTTACATTCTAGAATAAAAAAACATAAAATCAAAACTGGATATTACATGTCTGTGTGCTCAAGGTACTCTAAGAAACTTGAAACGTCTAATTTTTCGTAAATACTTTTGCACTGCCAATCGTTGCTGTCTACGAAGGAAGCTCGGAGAATGTCGAGACTGAAAATATCCCTATATGTAAAAAAATAAGTATATAAAACTATATACGTATTAAAAAACGTAATATACCTGCATATGCACTCTACGCTGTGCCATAGAGCACTCTTTTTTTAATATGTAAGCATACTATCAACCAATGTAGAAAACAAAATTTAAATAAAAATACCTAATAAATAACTAAAACTTTATTGATAGAAATCAAATCTATATGATTTAAATCAGATTGTTATTTAAACCACTGTACCTAAAGAAGTGATTTTTTACTACTAGATGTATTTGTAAATACGGCAGATAGATTGAACTGTTCGTTCGATTACTGATAACACTGCTGAGGAAAGGATCACAACTTAAATGCAGAGTTCAATTATCAATATTTTATTCAGTGATGTAATCCTTGCCATACTACATAATAAAATAAAAACATCTTGCTTTTTTCAGTCACAAGAAAAGAAAAAAACTTTATTTGATATATTTTTTAGTTCGGACTTGATTGCAATGGGACATTACTTTTCTAGTTTTTGTTTCTTTCTTTTGCGTTTCAATTTTACGACAATGGGACGTTATGTAGATGACTACTCAATTGACTCTTTCCAAAATTCTATCCGGCCACCTCGATAACTATCATCACCTAAGTGTATATCATCTGTACACGCTAATGGCTGCCTTTTGATGACGAAGGAAGAAGTTGAAGATAGGTTAGGACAGGCACCGATGCGGAGTCTGAACATTCCAGACTTTCAGATCGCTCGATTGTTGTTCGATGTCAGCGTGGCGAGACTTGTAAGCTTCTGTGCGCTACACATTTGAGGGTGTCATGTGAATCCCTGGAATGCTCGGCTTCTGCACGCCGAAGGCAGCTCATGACAGTAAAATGTGCTAAATAGTATCGACATATTTACTCAAGTAAGCGACTCGTGCAGAGTTATTTGTGACACCACTGAAACTGAAACGAAAACATAAAAAAGGAAGAATATTGCAAAAAAGAAAATTAACTTCCGTACGTCTGCCGTTGACGAATAGATACTAGATTTTGACCGCCATTAGCACGCAAAAATATAGACTGATATTTGAGCTACTAGATAGCACTGCATTTTTTAAACGGTCTATTGCTTCGATTTGATCGGAAGTGCACTTACTTTTGCTCGTGTTCAGTGTTAGGTAAATTTTTCTTGACTCGTGATTTTTTTTGTGTTTAATTTAAATACAACACAAATGCATATAGAAACCCTCAAATGATACACAAACGACAAATAAAAAAAATGATTCGGGATTTTGTTAGCGGAAATGGTTTGATATAAACCATCGTAGTAGAACTGATATGATCTAAATTATAATTTAAATCACGATTTAGATCGTTTTGAAGTTTATGCACCACCTGAGTTCCAACGACATCATCCGCCAACCTCAGTCGGTCGATTGCAGCGAGCAGTTCTTCCAGTTTCCTTTCCGTGAGGTAGATGCTCCAGCTTTTTACAAGTGTAGTATTGCGCTGTGTACATTTCTGGAATGTAAAAAAACAACAAAGAAGCCGAATATTAAATGAGGCAATGAATATACCATGCAAGCCGTTTGTCGGCGGATTGCCTAGTACATTACAAGTGATCACTTGGTATAGGGTTTCTCAGACTAAACTTTTATAAGACAGTGCTTCAAAGATGGACGGTATGAAACATAAAAACTTTCAGCCGTTCCACTCTGGTGAAGAAGGAAGACCAGCGGAGCTGTACAATGGAAAGTAATGGCCGGCCGCAAGTCGGCAAGCCAGAGTGGAGAGGCTACCGCCATCTATGAGCGACGTTGGCAACCAGATACGTTGCTTGCCGCCGTCGCTCATAGATGGCGGTACGTGTCCAGAGTTCGATGTCTTCATTTCTTTGCGGGGGACAAGGTCGTGGGGAAACTAGCCCTTAACAGCTCCGCTGTAAAACTTTCAGCCTTTCCACTCTGGTGAAGGACGAGCAACAGGGCTGCACTATGTGCCGCCGTTGCTCATGGATGGCGGCAGCTGTCCAGAGGGTTGTGTCGAGATTTATTTGTCCACGGATACGAAACTGGGGAGACTATCCCTTAACAGCTCCGCTGTAAAAAAGCTTCCTGAAACTACACCCTGCGTATAGACTGACGCTAAAGTTCGAACGCATTTTCGGAAAAAATAAGTATAAGGGGGCGGTCACACTGGCAATATTCCTAGTAATGTTTTTATTGTAAACAAAATTTAACAAGTGCAATCTGTTAACTAAATATCGTTTTTCCTAGGTGTTTCTCAAGCTCGGCAGACTTTAGCTGAGAGAATAGTCGTCGTGGTAAATTAGCTTATAAAATAACATATATTAATTAATTTTTTCAATATTGGTTTTATGGGTCATGTTGCAGTTGCAGAAATAGCCATAATAGCTGTTAGATGCCAGACCGGTTAAAAAGTTTGCTAAATATTATTAGTGTCTTGATATATTAAATATTCGAATTTCCTGATTTTAACCTTGATTTAAAAATTGGGCGCCAAACTCTCGCCCACAATGAGGTCAGAAGAGTGACACTGTCACTCTTACAAACGCCACTGTGGGCAAGGCTCGCTGCGCGCATTTTTTGCGCTCTTTGCGCGAAATTTTTAAATAAGGCTAAGACACGGGAAAATTGATTAATTAATATCTCCTACACCACTAAACTTTGCAAATAGTTTAATTGTCTTACCTGTAATTACCCAACTTACTATGACTATTGTCCCTCAGCTCATGTTTTTGAACTCGAGAAACACCTAGCAAATACGGCATACAGCTAGCTGTATGCACTCTTTTTTTAAGAATTTTGTTCCAGTGAAAACGTATCATCATGCATAATACAAAAGACAGCCTGCATACACTGTCTGGGGTATCTTCCTTAGATGACAGTCCTGTCACATTCGCCATACAAAAAACTTTCTACCGACATCATGGAATGAACTTGAGGGGTGACCGATTCTCGCCATGTCTGCAGCGAATACCGTTTCTTTTGAATGGGGACTCCAGATTTACGGGATCAGGTTTTTTTTTCTATTTCTTTGTATAAGCGCTCGGAAAAAAACATTTTTTCTGCTCTCCGTGGGTTGGAACGCGTCGTAAACGACTGCCAAGAAACAACACGGTGATGCACTTTGTTGCGCCGCGACAGAGCCCTGGCTGTATCCTTAAATCAAGCTCCACATTTTGTCCAGTGCGCGGCCAAGCGTTTCCCTTACATTTAGTTTTTTTTTTTCTTGTTGGGGGATCTGGAAGTGCGAGTTCCTTTGCCGCTGCTTGGGCGCGCAGCTGTGGACGGCGAGTTTGAATCTAATTTGGACTCCCATTTGGGGAGGCAAAGGGGGCGGCCTTTCTTCTTCCCGAGTCCCAGAACTTCTTCACCAGTGGCGAGCGAGATTAAAGGCTTGTAGAGCAACCCAATTTTCTCCTCTTGACTATACGCTGTCCTTCTTGGACGAAAAGTAGGACCGAACTGCTAGGCTTTTTTATCTTCGTTTTTCCCGTTTTGCTTTTACGGGTTCAGTTGTTTCTTTTTTACTGTTCAGTGCCGTCTGTCACTACGAACATCATTTGCCCGCTTCACAAACTGCCCTGTAGTTATTGTGTTTTTTTCTTCGTGAAAAACAGCGTGAAAGGGGCAAGTGAAAAAAGTAAGGACTACACAGGACAAGCGATTGGTTATTGAAATGTGTAGATGACACTATTCTTCTCTTGCGACTGACAGTTTAAGAAATGCAGTCATTACGTATACGCTTTTTTCGGATTCGTTCTTCCGCGTTCCTTTTGGCTTATACAGTAATTTATTTGGCTCCGAAGCGACAAGAAGATGCCATGGACACACCACCGCCAGCGTTTCTAAAATTTATAGTGAGTATAGCATATATGCTACCTCTCGTAACAAGGCCCTCCCCAAGTCACGAAAGGTTATTTGTGCTGCAAATTCGAGTGTTTCCATTCTTAAGCTGTTTGAGGTCGAGAAACGAAAATTCAAGGCGCGAGGAGGCTGATAGCTATCTGTGTTGCGCGTCAAGACTCGTTCATCCGTACCAGCCATTCGCCAACGCTTTGTTTACGAACAAGCCTGTGTTTTGTCCACGCCAAACGTCGGCACATTGAGCGTACGCAGAAACGAGATTTGCGTGATGCGTGTCCGCACGCGCCTGGTGCACCAAGATTATGCTGTCACGACTACAGCCGCACCACCGTAGCGGCGTGATGTCAAAGCCTCGCGTTGGTCTACAGCCACGAATCCTGTGTACGCTTCACTTGTAGTGTCGGGTTGCTGATTACTTTTGCAAAAGCTTCGTCTACCTAAAAAAAAAAGAAGTAGCGCGGATGGCAGCAACGGACGTCTATTTAACATTAACATATTTGTAGGTTTTCAAGCTAACAAACTCCGTCGGCTCTTTTGTTTGCGCGAAGACCACGGCTGTCCTTCGATGCCGAGCAAGCTCCCATTTCGGGCCTTCTAAAAAGGTTAATGTAATGCAAATTTTTTCGACCCGTGTTTATACGCGAAATTCCATTTGTCACAATGGCCGTCCACCATAGATTTCCAGAAAAAAAATACCCGTTTTGTGAAGAATTAAAAAAAACATGCAAATAAAATTATTGTGTACGGCTGCAACGCCTCTCCGCGGGGCCGCGTAGAACACAAAATGGTCGAAACCAAATTAGCCGGGCACGGCGGCCGCTCTTTGCAGGTTAAAAGCCTTCGATCGCTTCTTTTTCGTGTATTTATTTCGCTGGCATCCTTCGCTTCGGCTTTAATTTCCGCTTAATTGGTCGCTATGCAAATCCCTCGTTCAGACCACTCACGGTAGGAAACCTTTTTTCCGGGTTGCCGGTTCCTCTTTTGTCTTTGCCTTCGTGACGATATAATCGGTACACAGTCGGCGGTAACCACTGTGTCTCGGGCAATAGCACTTGTTACAACGGTGAAGCCATGACTCTGCTCCCATTAAAACTCAGCGAGCACTGCAGTGACCATACGGGGTTCGAAGTGACGGGCCTTACCTTAAGCTTGCTGTACCCACAATCGCAAAAGGTAACCTTCTATCCACTGCAGGCTCCAATGCCTCGTAACGTTGCACCTTGAATGGGGACATTTTATCCTTAGGTTTAGCTCGATATTTTGTCACTTCAATGTATCCGAAGTAAACTGTTGATGTATTCCGGCTCCGTGCGTTGGCGATTTCAACAATGTTTACGTTGTCGTAGTTGTTATAAATCTGGTACCGCCGTCGTCAGTCACATACGGTACGTATTGTTTTCCTAAGTATGGTAAGATAAAAATCGGTATTTCACTCCGGTTACCTTTTAGTTTGAGCTAGCTCCAGTCTTTGAGCATGTTTGCCATGAGGGTTCACTCGTGTCATGCACGCACTCTTCAGGGAGAGTATTTTTGTGTATTCTGAAGGATCGGCTTCGCTCCTTCTAAGGGCGACCTGAACTATAGATACTTTATTTTGGCGTTTTTTGTATGGTCTTGGATAAGTCCGGCAAGGGACGAAAGACACTCTTCCGTAGAGGTTTGCAATGTACATTTATGCGAAAACGTGTATATTTTTTCCAAATTGTGGACTGTCGAAATACCCACCCATTATATTACTTCTCAATTAATTCCTGGGAAAGTTCGCCGATCCAAATCTTTCTCTTCAAAGTTGTACTTGAAAGCGTCATGCGAAAACATTTCATTCAAAGATCTGCTGGATCAAAAGAGGCCACCGACATGCAGATAAAGGTCAGGCTTTCTTTTTCAGTTATATTTGATTCCCTCGCATATGTTTACTGTTTGGGATGTCGATAATAATAATAATATTATTAATATTTATCAGATCATTGCAGTTTTTTTATTAATAATAGAGCGTATTCTGTCTCATGAAAGGACGTTTATGCTTGTGTGTGAAGACAGGCAGACCAAGCGATAATATTACATAACCTTCTCAGAAAAAAAGTAAACTAATAAATAAAATGCACGGACACAGCTTATACAATACTATTATCATACGATCTGAAATTTTTTCATGCTGCGGGTTATTACCACGCCCTCCATAATATATATGAAGAACGGTCCCCGCTCAGAAACGTCCTGATAAACTTCGTATTCGTAACTCCGACAGTACGCAACTTTGACTTGTTGCCTTTCCCGGTCCATTGTTTTTATATTTACCTTGGATTCATATATGTATATATATATATATATATATATATATATATATATATATATATATATATATATATATATATATATATATATATATATATATATATATATATATATATATATATGGTGAGAACTTGGCAGAGTAGTTTGAGAACAATTGAATGACCGGGAAAATCTGTTAAGTCCGGGATCCAGCTACTTGCGGAGTTGCTATGCTAAGAGTTTATTGTATGTATTACGACAGTTTCGCCGAGAGGCTCGGCTTCGTCAGGATATAATACATGTGAGGGCATCAGACTGCGCAGAGCAGTAAGCGGCCATTGGGGCGAGAAGGACGTGACGTCAGGAAAAATAAAAGTAAAAAGACATATAAAACACATAAAAAAAAAAAAAAAAAGTTTGGTTTGAGCGCGCTCCCACGGTAGAGGGCGGCGGGTTTCAAAGCTAAAGAGGCGCATATGAGACCTCCGACACTGCGGTGGATACAATAGGTCACTAAACGGACTGCACAGGCTCTGGAACGACATCTTCGGTACTAATTGCCTGTAAGGCTAACCCGATGTGGGCGTCTATCTATGAAGTACCCCAAGTGCTCGATCAAGACCGCAATCATTGGAGACTCGCAAGCAAAATACCTATATCAACATTTCAACGCGTACTCCAGCGAGGCCCCCGGATTCATAACGTACAGCGGCGGCCGCTTCTCGGACGTTATGCAGCTTTTAGAATATGTGCCAGAGACTGTCAGCACTTTAATACTGCATATTGGAACCAACGACCTCGCCAAGGACGGCGCCCAAGCAAGCCTGGAACACCTCCACGAGCTCCTCAGCTACATTCGATCAACGAGACCGCAGATTGGACCCATCTACATTGGCCTCGTCTTGCCCCGTAGTGCAAACCGCCGCCGGCGCTTCTCGAACCACCAATTTGTATGGTGGTTTAACAAGCAAGTCACCAAATTCAACATCGAAGTGAGCAGACTCTGTCGTAGTGACTCAGGCACCTTCTACATTCACCACGCCTTCTCGGAGATGCCAGCGCGACGCGTCCTTGCAGCCGATGGTCTCCACCCAAGTTTTGAGGGTGTAGCCCTTCTGGCACTCCATTACCAACAAGTCATCATGAATAACACAAACCAAGAACCAGCGGGATGGAGCGACACCCCGCCAACTATCAGAATCACCGATGCGGACGACACGGGAAGCCATGCTTCTCCCGACACAGTGTACTGTGGCACACAATCAACATCCACCATGCCGAGGACGCCACAGTCGTCCGATGTCAACTTGCGACAGAGGAAGAGCTCCTTGAGGGATGACCACACGCCCCAGCGGTGCAACTCAACTTCCCCAAGACAATACGGCACCCGCCCCGAGAACCAAGACGCCCCGCATCTGCGCCCTAACGTTCCTGTGCAGAGCTCCGTAGAACATCCCCATCCCCTCCCAACCGCCGACGGGTACCCGACGCTCGCCGAGAGTATGGCGCCCCAGCCACCCCTACGACAAAGAAGCGCTACGAGACTGTACAACCTCCGCAGGGCAGCTGCGCCAAGTCCCCGCCCTAAGGAAGATTGACCACAAATCGGTGAGTCCAGTTCCCCCACTCAAAATTACAGTGCCTTATTTCTAAAAGTACGAAAGTTATCCGATAAACGAATCAGGCACGAGCTTCATCAATCAACGCTGCAAGTGTACCTAAAGGCAGGAATCACACCAAAAGGATTAACGCTCTCCCTCCCTCCCGCCACGACAAACCTTGATCAACGCGACCGTGCGGCCTGGCAAAACGTTCTCCTGGAGGCCTCTCTTAAACTAGTACAAATTTCTATCAATCATAGCGAAAAACAGATAAATCAATTAACTACTGCTACCACCGCCCTCCTCCGCTCAAATGACCCCCTGTCGAAAGAGGAGATAACAACCTTAGAGGCGTTTGAGGAAATGAAGTACCGAAGTATTATAACCACCAAATTACGTAAGCTCGAACGAGACAAGGTTCCCAACCCCACACTACCTGCGCTGACGCTATATAAATATAGTAGCAATATTCAACCGCCCAGACAGCAAACAGCTGATGAAAAAAACATCACCGAACCTTGTGACACCATAATTGTTAACTTATCTGAAATTACCTTATCATCTGACGAAGAAAAATTGCTCTCAAAAGGGCTAAACTTTTGCCCAGCAACAGGCTTCTTTGACGAATTCCAGTTACTCCGAGACCTTGATAATTTTGCAAGAAATTTAAGATTGCGGGAATACTTCTTAGGCAGGCCTTTAAATTCTCAGAACACGCAACAACGCCCAAAGAGCAATTGGACGCCGAAACCTCATCGCAATGGCTGCCTCAATCTTTACATAGCAGCTGTACAAAGAGACATAATGCGAGAATACCATAAGCGGAAAGGAAAACGGTACAACTTAACGAAATCTGAAAGGGATTGCCTGAAAACTCTGGGAACCAGGACCGATATAACGATAAAGCCAGCTGATAAAGGGGAGCGATTGTGATCCTTAACACTGCCGACTACACTCGAGAAGGATACCGCCAACTTAATGATCCAAAATTTTATGAGCGTCTTCAGGGGGATCCAACGATTCACTACTCACGCATTGTAACGTCCAAACTGAAAGATCTCTTGGACACAGGAAACATAACCCTTAACGAGCATAATGTGATGAAACCACTAAATCCAAGACCAGGTCGCTTCTACATGCTTCCTAAAATTCATAAAACTGGTAACCCAGGGCGGCCAATTATATCGGGCATAGGTACAATAACCGAACCTATCTCCGGCTTTATAGACAAATTAATAAGCAATATTCCTACAACTCTTGATTCGTATGTCAAAGACACCACTCAGTTTCTAGGAGAAATCTCGAATATGTGCGTACCTAAGGGGGCATATCTGGTCACTCTCGATGTTTCTTCTCTATACACAAACATTCCCCACGACGACGGAATAGCTGCTCTAATCGACATGTACGAACTTCATAAGCAACCAGATACCCCGGATTGTCACGTCATTGCCTGTTTAACGAGGCTGGTCTTAGAACTTAATGCATTTGAATTTAATAATGAATATTTTAGGCAAGTCAGCGGAACCGCTATGGGCACTAAGATGGCCCCCAGTTATGCCAACTTATTTATGGGAAAGCTAGAGTCCAAATTTCTTTCTGAATTCCCCCTAACGCCAACTTTCTACAAGAGATACATAGACGATATATTTCTTATTTGGACACACAGCGAGGAGGAACTGCTGGATTTCGTAGACTGTTACAATTCTGTACACCCGAACATTAACTTCACTTACGCCTACTCTCAAACGGATATCAACTTCTTAGATGTAACTGTTAAAATTGAAAATGGTAAACTCTCCACTAATCTATACCGTAAACCGACAGATCGACAAAATTATCTGCATTACCAGAGCGACCACCCTCGCCATTGTAAAAACAGCGTCCCATACAGCCAAGCCCACCGTTTCAAACGAATTTGCACGAAAGAGGAAGATTTTGATGAGAGTGCCCAGAACCTAAAGACCAGGCTGGGAAAACAAAAATATCCATTACGTGTAATTGACGACGCAATTCAAAAAGCTAAACAATTGAACCGCGAGGACTTAATTGCGAACCGCCCCCCAAACCCGACCTACAACGCACGAATCTATGTCTAACTTACAGCACGAACTTTCCTAATGTAAACGGTATACTGAGACGGCACTATAATATTCTAGAGCAAAGCGAACGTCTTAAACGTGCGTTCCCGTCCGCCCCCGGTGTGGTATACAGACGATCACGTAACCTAAGAGACTCACTTGTAAACTCTCGACTGAATTCGCCATTGTCAAATGACGAATGCAAGCCGTGCACGAAACCGGGATGTCTGGTCTGCAAACAAATGAAGCATACTAGCAGCGCTAGCAGCACACAATCGCAATTCTCCTTAAAAATTCGAGGGAACCTGACGTGTGACTCTTCAAATGTGGTTTATTTGCTTGAGTGCAGTGTCTGCAAAATGCAATATATAGGGCAAACGAAGACAGCATTCAGGAAACGCTTTAATAATCACAAATCTCATTCAAAATCGCTCCCAAGCCTACCTCTTTCAAAACACCTTAGCCTCCCACATCATTCGTTCGAGAAACTTTCGGTAACGATCCTTGAAACCGGATTTAAGTCAGACCGCGAACGGGAGCAGCGCGAATCGTATCTCATATACCGATTCAACACGATCGATAAAGGAATAAATGAAAATCCAGGTACACTTGCAGCGATTAAAACGTTGTCTAAGAATTAACAAAGAACACCAATACTCACCCTAACCAAGTGGCACTGTATTTGAAGTTGGAATTGGACCATTATTTTGTGTGTGTGTGTGTGCGTGTGTGTACGAAACAGTGAGACTTCCACACGCGCCTCTGTACACGCTGCGTCCTTTTTTCCTCATTTTACCCACTCATATGCGAGTAATATTGTGTATATATATATATATGTATATGTATATTTATATATATATGTGTGTGTATATATATATTTTATTATTTTTTTCATTGGAAGGCGAAGCAAATTTGTACTTTCCGCGCAATGCTGTCCTGCTGCACACAACGTTACTCGGTCTTG
>JAZHYW010069542.1:0-10948 GCA_037355805.1 Ixodes ricinus
TTGACGTCACGTGACGTCAAATTTCCCGCTAAATCTAGCGGAGAAACTGAATTTGTTCATAAGTGACGTGACACCAAGTCATGGGACATCATTTTCCTGCTAAATTTAGTGGGGAATTGAATTAATGTTGAGTCACGTGATGTCGATTTTCCCGCTAAATTTAGCGCGCTTACGCCGACGCCGCGAAACCCGCCAACGGGTCCCTAAGAGCTCTGCCCTAAAAGAAGAAAGTGAGAAAAGGTACCGAAGTTGACGAAATATGTAACCAGTTGTCCTAAGGCAGGGGTTCTCAACAAGTGATGTTTCGCGGACCCTTGTGGATCGGCGGAGATGAAGGGGCACCTCATTCGTGGTGAGGGAAAGGGAAAAGTACAGGTTAATTATGATAATGATTTAATGAATGAATACAACTAAGGGCTAGTGTGAAGTTTACTTCTCTCATTGATGCATGCAGACGGGAAAACTCACCCAAACATTGGAATGTTTCTTCTCAATCTGAGAAAACAACTTTAATCTTGGAGCTTGACTGCTGAGACAGGGCTTGCGGACCCCAGAATGCCTTCGCGGACCCCCATTTGAGAACCACTGTTCTAAGGCATTCAAAGAAAAGTCCGCCATTTGGATCATCAATTATGGCTAATTCGGGTGGCCACTTCCCGGCAAAATATTTTGCCATATCTTCGGCAAGGGCGTTCAAGTGGTCAAAAGCTGGCGAGTTCGCGCCGTTCGGGTTGCGCTTCTCAGGCGTGTGCCGGAAATTTACCGGCACTATTTTTGCACGACTTCAAGAGATTGGGCAGCTTGTCTGCTAGACTGTATCCGGCATCGTCATATCCCAATAGGAAAAAGGAACCGAACGAAACAATTGTCGCCGAGAAAAAGACAGCGAAAACAACCGAGATAAATATAAAATATTTTAAAGGAAGCTGGCGCAAGATCAGTTTGCTATGGGACAGAGCGTGGTATTTCACCGTTGTAAAAAAATATTTTGATAATGCTGCAGCTCAACGCTTGAACGCGCATTCCTATTTCAAAGGGCTGGGCCAAATGAAAAGGCTGAGGATTCCAGAAAAAAAGGTAGTAACAAGAAAATAGTATATAAAAATCGACGCTGGTGAGCCTTCTGGGATCCTTGTAAGATGGCAACAGTTCTTATAGGAACCCAAACAAAATATATTAAAGTTTGTTTACCCGCATCTCAGCGTCCGAATATATGTTGCTGATGCGCACAGCGCGCCTACTGTATCATAAAATTATCGAAGAAATTAACAAAGCTCACGCGCGACCCAGGCAAACGAAAATGCCAGTTGTCGGCGCTTTGTGTTCGGGTGAGAGGGTCACGCGGTGTGCCGCTGGCGCGGTTTGGTTGCCCGCATTCGCATAAGCCGCGGTTTGGTTGCCGCATTCGCCATTAGTATAAACTCGCATCACCTGCCAAAGAGACTGGCCTGATATGCTGGTCCGTCTGCTCTGTCCATTCCCACTTACTACCACGTGTGAGCGCCTGCCAATGGCACGCTTAACAATCCGCCATCATAGCTGCAGAAATCGCTCTCAAGGAACCCCTTCATCAGCGTGTTCTAAGGTGTTTCTCACGCATCGGGGACTATATATGCAGTTAACTGTACCGGAGCCGGTCGCTGTCCATGAAAGTAGGAGTGTTTCAGAAACACCTGCAGCTCCTTTCACAGATTCTGACAAATGCCTGGAATTGTCTTCGTAACCCCTCAAGGTAGCAGCCATCCGCGTAGAAAGCGATCCGGTAGAGTGGCTTGCCGCTGAACCTGATAACTTTCGAATCCAGCGCACCGAGAAAGAATCGCGATAATTTTAAAATTGATCGTAATATTTTCCGACTTTTGAGAGAGAGAGGACATCTACATTTTTTTGTAAGAAAGGCCCCTAGTCACTGTGAAGCTGTTCGAACAACACCGCATGGTTCAAAGCGTGTGTTTTGTTTCGTGCGCAAATCGTTCGAGGTTCAAAACAGTCCGAGTCATTTTGCGACTTAAGGATTTTCGGCCTTAAAGCGGGCGGAAAAAAGACAAGGGCCCATGAAAAAAGTGTACTATCGAAATGCCGTTGTTGTGTGGCTAGCTCAGTTCGGCACTTCTGACCCAGAGCGCTTACTGGAAAGCAAATCGTAGCAGTCATTAGATTCCGTTCGCCTATAAGTAGTAATCTTCTTGAAGCTATTTTTTTAATTTTATCAATGATATCACTCACTTCATACAATCGAAAAATACGGCTATATGCTGATGACTGCGTACTTTACTCAGAAATTCATAACACGTCCGATTGCTTGGCTTTGCAGAAAGATATTTGTCGTATCTCCGCCTGGTGTGAAAAATGGGGAATGATTTTGAACATAACCGAGTGTAATCATGTATGTTTCACGCGCAAGCGACAGCCTGTCGCCTTCAGATACGTTATCAGCGAAATTCCTTTACCAACTGTTTCTGAAATCAAATACCTCGGTGTATTTATTACAGAACACCTTTCGTGGGCCAAACACGTGGACTACACAACCACAAAAGCGACCAGAATGCTGAACTTTATTAGACGTAACTTTAAAAGATTGTCCCAAGTTTACCAAACGAACACTATCTAACCTATATTAGACCAATTTTAGAGTACGCCTGTGTCTCCTGGGACTCCCACCAGGCTTACCTTGTCAACCAGCTAGAGGCAGTTCAAAATAGAGCAGCTCGTTTTATATCGGATAATTATAACTTTGGATCAAGTGTGACTCAACTAAAAATAGAACTTGATTGAATTCCATTATTCCAGAGAAGGCGTTCTATGCGGCTAAAATTTTACTACAGCCTTTTTCATAGTTATCTCGGCATTGACAAATCTAAGTACATGCTGCCTGCCCACAACTCATCAGGAAGGCGGTATCACTAAAAAAAAGTGCGAGAGTATAAATGTAGAACGGATGTGGTCAAATACTCCTTCTTTCCATGCACAACGAGCACCTGGAATTCGCTGCCAGAGGAATTATTTTCTACAACTCCTGTAAAAGGGTTGATAACTGGGCTAGTTGGTAGTTAGACATTTGAACGGTTTTAGCGCAGACATATGAAGAAGAGAGAAGGGACAGAAAAGAGCGCTACTCACAACTGTATTCACCAAGATGAAGAAAAGGAAGAACATCGTCAAGATCCCCATAAAGATGACAAAAGAAAGAAAAGGAAGCAGAAGTATAAAACAGGAATATAAACCACAAAGTCGGGTGTTCCCTCGCGCGCACAAGCTTGAGACACTTCTTTGATTAAACACCAAAACCTTTGTTGGCCTTTACGTTGCCGTGGTGCAGGGTGTATCTGCATCAGTCTTGGCTCGCGCAGGGTCACCTTTGTCAGTGGGGAAGACGAACACCTCATCCGTGGTCTTTACCCACGGATGAGGTGTTCCATCCTCGAAAAATCCAAAAATCCTCTAAAAATCCAAAAATCCAAAAAATCCAAAAAATGAGCAAAATTTGCTCCCAAGTCAACTCGCAAGCCGAAGGTGCCAAAAGACACAGGTGCACTAAAAAACATGCTAAACCTTTTGTTCCGTGCACTTCAGGCGTAGTATATAAGATTCCACTCTCGTGCGGCAAGATCTACGTAGGCCAAACAGGCAGATGTCTTAATGACAGACTGCGCGAGCATGATTATTCTCTGAGAGCCACAGTGGGAGGCCATCTCGCAACACATTGCAAAGAGTGCAATTGCAATCCGCTGTTCGGGGAAACAATAACCCTAGAGAGGCACAGAGATAAATTGACCCGCGAGGTTGTGGAAGCCTTCCACATCATATCCGCCGCTAATAAGTGCATTAGTGTTGCATCGGTAGCCTTAACAAGCAAGGAAACAGACTTTTTAGCACGGACAATGAAGAACTCGCATGAGTCGCGGGTGCCGCGAGACATCAGGCACAATGACCAAGCGACAGCCGACCACGGATGAGGTGTTCGTCTTCCCCACTGACAAAGGTGACCCTGCGCGAGCCAAGACTGATGCAGATACACCCTGCACCACGGCAACGTAAAGGCCAACAAAGGTTTTGGTGTTTAATCAAAGAAGTGTCTCAAGCTTGTGCGCGCGAGGGAACACCCGACTTTGTGGTTTATATTCCTGTTTTATACTTCTGCTTCCTTTTCTTTCTTTTGTCATCTTTATGGGGATCTTGACGATGTTCTTCCTTTTCTTTATCTTGGTGAATACAGTTGTGAGTAGCGCTCTTTTCTGTCCCTTCTCTCTTCTTCATATGTCTGCGCTAAAACCGTTCAAATGTACAACTCCTGCCACTTCTTTCTTCAACCATGTGTTAAGTGATGCTTCATAAACCTGAAAACAACTGATATTAATATCTCATGTTCGGCCTCGCGCTTTTTGTACTTTTCGTACGTTCGAACTTTTTCTCAAATGTATTTGTACCCCTCCCTCGCAATAATGCCTTTGTAAGGTGATGCGAGGTATTCTGAATAAATAAATAAATATTTATCCCCTTTTTTCAATGATAATAGTGCAACCAGCATAGTCTGGTTGCACTATTTCTCCACGGGGCGCGGTGCCGCCGGGGCCGAGATCCGCTCCGATAGCAAACCGAAGCTGAAAACCCCGTCGAATTTGCGCGGTTTTTCAGAAAGCCGTAAAATGCTTCGCGTGGCCTTCTATCGTTCTGCAATTTGTTGATTTAGGGTTTTTTGATGATGCTGAGCAATTTTCTAATTAAAACCATGCCCTTAAACCCAATATTAAAAAAGTTAATTATGCAAAAATAATTAACAACTTAATTATCCCGGACTTTCATAATTTTCCTAAATAGGCCCTTGGTCCAGGACTAAAACGACACAAGCCTTTTTTTGTTGCGACGCGTAGTTTTCGCAATATCGAATTTGTCCATCTCTCGTGAAACACCCTGTGTATTTCATTTGGATTCAGGCAACGAGATGCTGTCGTATTTTTTGTTTTGCTTCAAATTTTTATATGACGTGGCTCAGGCACATAGCTAGGATTTTGTTTCGGGGGGGGGGGGGCGCTTATGGCAATTTGCTGTATGAGGGGAGGGGGGAGAGGAGGTCCCAGCAAAATGGAAGATTTCGGGGGGGGGGGGGGCCTGGGCCCCGTGGGCCCCCCCTGGCTACGTGCCTGACGTGGCTCATGTTCCAACAAGAACAATCCTTTTTCTTTTAATGTCCTCACATGTCTAGTTTCTGAGAAAACAAATCTCAAAGAAGCAGGACAGAACGATGAGGTTCTGACGATTGTCGTGTATGGCGTTTTTGAATCACTGTCAATCTCAAAGTATTAAAAAGAGAGCTTCTATATTTTTAATGTGATATATATGCAAGTAGGTAAAACGCCATTACAACTACTATATATTATTCGTCGCTCCAATCTTTGTAAAAAAAATCCCCAAGCATGCCTCCGCAAACAACTGTGACCTAAATTGCGTTTTTTTTTTTTTTTTTTTGAGGAGGGGGGGGTTGATTATGTTTAGTATCGCTTTTAAAATAATACCACGTGTAGAACCTTTCATTGCCTTCCACACTGTGCAAAGTTTGTCTTAATCAGGTACGAGTACTGAGAAATAAATTATGAAATAGAGGAAATAAAGAAAGTTTTCACTTTTTGTTCAATTTCAGCACGCTGTGTACAAAAAAAAAATGTAACGAGTCACAGTATCGCGATACTACCCAAGACTGCTTCCCGTGAGCGCACACGAAAGCAACCTAGCCCGGGCACGTATCAGAGAACACCTCACGGAGTCAACCCCGGGTCAATTCCGGAGCCTTGATTGGACTATAAGGAGTATTCACTGGGCGCCATATTTGTGGGTGCTGTCTAGAGCGCATGCTCAGAACGAGCCCACATTAATAGGCTGCTAAGACCGGCAATCTTGAGGGTGCGGAATGCACGTTACAAAAGAACTGTGGAAGCCTGCCATCAGCACGCGCTCAGCAGTCGCGCACACAGCTATGGCCGCCAGTGAATACTTCCTATATGAACGCCACACTCTTGCGGAAGCAGCAGATGGCCATGACCATCTGCTCTCACACAACGAGCGCTTTCGCGCTCGTTGTGTGAGAAAAGACTGCCCCTGGCAGTAAACCGAGCAGCGAACCCTACGTCACGAGGAGTGAAATGGCACGAATGTGTCGTTGACGCGGCGTACAGTGACAACCACCACCCAGGAGGATGACGACACCACGACCAGAACCCCTTCAACGCTGTCTTAACTTGAAGTGTCTTGTCTAAAGCTATATACAAGAATTTCAATTCATATTACTTTTTTTTCTTTCACTCAGGCAGGTCTCAACTCTAGTGTTTGTTTTTATACACTTCTATGAAGCAGTTTTAATTAAATTAACAAAAATAACGGAAGTAGAAAGACAAAAGAAACTGCTAAAAACACACGAATCCCACACGAGACGTTCCTGTCTGAGCCATTGCCTCTGCGTTGTATTTGATTATTTGTATTAACTAGTGTTTGTTTACGATTCGAACAACTTTTAAAATGAAAATTAGATGCCGACTTCACTACGTGTTGACGTTGCCGACACACCCACATGCGCAGAAAAGTAACCCTCGCTCTTTTGCCCATTATTTTGGGCGGCAGGTTTCCCGGCAATCCGTCTACATCCGGTTTTCGGAATCCGGCGACACAAACGCGTAAAATAATCACATATCATTTCAAAAGCCCGTTTGCCTTCTTCTCTAATTGTTTAGATCAATTTAGCCTTAACAACGATGTATTATTTCATGACTGCCACTGCACAGTGACCCATAAATTCATTATTTAAAACGTCAATGAACAAATACTAATTAATTAACCGACTGGTAGCAGCCGTTATCCCTGCATCTAATATCCGCCGAGCCTACTAAATGCTTTGGCAAGATGGCGTCCGTCTGACGGTAACAATCTTTAAAACGACTACAATTAAACACAGCCCGAGAAATGCAATCCGAGGAGAGAGAAAGTGTGTGCGTGGGTGTGTATGTGTCTGTGTGTGCCTGCGAGCGCGTGTGTGTCTTTGTGTGTGTGTGTGTGTGAGTGTGTCTGAGAATGAAAGGAATTGCGGGTTCAGGTTCCAAATCAATTACATGCCGCTATTCTTGCTTATTTTTGTGAAGATAAGGTGTCAGGGAAAGGTAAGCCCTTTGCGAAACGGGTGCACAGTATTTGGGGACCGCCGCCAACCAGGTATTGAATCCCGCGCGAAGCTTACGAAACCCCAGAGGAATCCGCCGACTCAAACAGACAGACCAGAAAAGACGATGAAGTTTGCGCGGATTCAAGCAGGGACCCTAAACTCGTCAAAAACAAAGTTGGAGCCGAAAGTTCGCGGAGCGCGCCGATCGGACGTTGGCGAAAAAACATTGAGAAGTCGTCATCGTGGTAGGCCAATCGGTGCGCTCCGTCCAGTGGCGGATCCAAGGGGGGGGCTGACGGGGGCGGCCGCCCCCCCCCCCGTAAACCAAGTCGACCCCCCCCTCCCCCCTTCTCGGAGGGAAATTTGAGATGGGTGGACTCCCCGGTGCACACGAAAGAATGGGTGGAATAGCATCTTTACAAACTTTCCGCCCCCCCCCCCCCCCCCCCCAAAACGGAGATCTCGATCCGCCCCTGGCTCTGTCAATGTATCTCGAAAGTTTATGAAACACCGACCTGCAATTTTTTAAAACATGATGAATATTTTGTAGACCTAAGTGTTTGCGCTGGTGTCAACTCTGATGCAGCTAATGCTTGTAAACATGTTTGTCCCCATAACTGTAGTTCTATTTTTTTTAGAGTCAACTGATGGTTAGTTCTTCATCTGATTACACACGTAAAAAAACAGCGGGAGCTGTGATGCCGACGGCTTACAAATCCGCTTAGTCAAGTATGTAGTTGACTTAATTACATCAGTGTTAAGTTATATATTTAATCTGTCTTTGGAAACGTGTTTTCCAAAAAAATGCAAGTAGCAAAAGTAACTGTTCTATAGTAAAAAAAAGGTGACAAAAACGGGTTAGGTAACTAGTGGCCCGTTTCTATACTGCCTGTTTTCTCTAAAGCTTTGGAGAAAATTATATCAAGGTCTAGTAGATTTTTCGAATAAGTGGGACCTCGATACTTCATCGCAGTTCGGTTTCAGGAGGAACTGTTCAACGGAAACTGCACTTCTTAATCAAAAAGAATATATTTTCAAAAATGTTGAGGAAAAAAAAAGAAAAAATGAAAGATGTTTACAACTTCTTGCAATGCCGAATTAGAGCACAGCTCTTGAGGAGGAGGAGGGGACAGTATGCCCCTCCTCATTCGTACCCTCTCCTCCTCCCTCCTCATCTACTCCTCCCGCGCTTCTCTCCTCCTCCTCCGCTTCTCTCCCTCCTCTTCCCCTGCTCTATCTTCCTCCTCCCTCTTCCCCCTCCTCCTTGTCCTCCCTCCTCCCTATCCTCCTCCTCCCCCCTCCTCCTCCCCCTCATTTATGAAGATTATAAACAAGGTGGCCCAAGCACACTACGCTGAGGTACACCAGTTCTAATTTTCAAACGCGGCGTGAAGTAGTTCTTACGAGATTTGGTTGTCGGAGGAAAAAGCGGTGCTCTTGGCGTTTGGAACGTGTACGTCTTGATAACATAACATATATCTAATCTAATTTGCACCTACATATATCTTAATTATCAGCATGAAAGGGGGAATAAGTAATGCTCCGTGAGGAGCCGGACTTTTTTTTTTTTTACTACGGTGCTTGAGGTGAAAACGGGTATAGCTCTCAATGCCAAGAGCTCGTGCCGGCAGACGCGTTTTAAAGCGCTCCGGATCAAAAAGGGAACAAAAGCGTTCGGAACAATGTGTGCACGTGTGTGAGTTTGTGCGTGTGTGTGAGTCTGTGTGAGAGAGAGACTGAAAGAAATTGCGGGTTCAGCTTTCAAATCCATGAAATGCCGCAATTCTATTTTATGTTGGGAACACATAGAAGGAACCATTATTCGTTTCCTTGTATGTGCGATCCGCACATACACAAGGGGCTTTTAGTCTCCCTGCAGGGAGATTACGAGCCCCTGCGAAACGGATCGCAGTATTTCGGGACCGCCGCTAACGGGGTATTGAATCCCGCTCTAAGCTTACGAAACCCTCAACGTTAAGGCTCCGCCGACTGAAATAAAAAAATAAAAAAATGACGGTTAAGTTTGCACGGCCTCAAGCAGTGGTCTGAGCCCAGCGGTACCGCCCGAGCGGTACCGCTGGGCCCAGAAACCAGCCCGAGCGGTACCGCGTCCAGCGTTTTCGGCAAAAGCTGACACGGATACGATTTGCGCCATCCAGTCTCCACATGTGTTCACACCTTCTCTAGACTACCATATCACAGTCTGTGTTATCGCTGCCTCCACCACGCTAAAACGGAAACTTAGCGATTTTCACAGCGGAGCTGTTAAGGGCTAGTTTCCCCAGGATCGTGTCCCCCGCAAAGAAATAAAGACAGAGAACTCTGGACATCTACCGCCATCTATCAGCGACGGCGGCAAGCCACGTATTTGGTTACCGCCGTCGCTCATAGATGGCGGCAGCCTTACCACTCTGGCTTGCCGACTTGCGGCCGGCCGTTACTTTCTATTGTACAGCTCCGCTGGTCTTCCTTCTTCACCAAAGTTAAAAAAAACTAAACCTTTTTTTTTTGTAAGGTACTTTTTTGGACATGGGTAGTATGGGAAAAAATGTTACAAAATCGATACAAGAACACGATGCCATTGGGTTCTGACGGGTAGAAGTGATCTCTATCTCGCTCACCAAGACAGACTGTTGAACAATAGGCTGGACTTCACCAGAGTTGCTAGAGTATTTAGGTACGTTGATGATTATTTGATCATTCTTGACGCCGAGAACAGTACTGTTCCAACTACTGTAGCCGGTGTTCTATCAACTTTTAAAAACTGCCTAAAACCACTGGAAATTACACATGAGCTCCCGGAAGAAAGATCAATCCGATTCCTCGATCTCAGGCTCAATTTACAACACACTCATATATGCTGGAAGTATGAGCCAAGGGGTAAAAAACCAATTCTTCCGTACAATTCGGCACATTCAAAGCTGGTCAAAAGAGGAATCGTCAAATTATGTCTCAACAACTCTCTTCAAAAATCCTGTGAGCACCTTATTTCAGTAAGCTTTGACGCACAAATTTCCAGACTAACATCCGCCGGATATCCCGTGTCGTTATTAACATCGATAGCAGAGAACATCTTGAAAACAAAAAACAAGGGAACGTTTGTCACACCAAGAGCCAGAGAAAGATCTACGAGACCTGTCGTTCTTCCCTACTTCCACAGGTTCTCCCATGGCATCAAAAAAATCGCCAACAGGTTCAACATCAATGTCGTCTTCACTGCACCCAATAAGCTTGGCAACTTGTGTAAACAAGTCAACTCGCCTGATTCCCACCGAACAGTCTGCTGCACCAAAAACCATCAGAACAGGTTCGTTGAGTGTGCAGATGGAGTGGTGTACTCTTTTCCACTTTCGTGCGGAAAAGTGTACATTGGTCAGACCGGACGATGCCTCAACGATAGGCTACGGGAACACAAAACCAACTGCACTAGAGCCAACTCAGGGCATCTAGGCATTCACTGCCGTGATTGTGGGTGCGTCGTTCACCTGCCATCCTGTACAATTTTAGGTAGGAACAATAACCAGTTAACTCGAGAAATTATCGAAGCAGAACATATCGCCAGGAACTCTAACAACTGTATCAGTACACCTTCTTTACACCTGACAGAAAAAGAGAAAAAAATCTTAGGCATCTAGGAGATCGTAGCGCGTGATTCGGGAAATTCGGTGTTGCTAGAGGTTGAAGAAGACAAAGTTATATAAAAAGAGTTGTGAGTCAGCGCGGTTTGTTTGAATTTCGCTTTATTTTTCGTGTGTCTGGAGTGAGTGTTGTTTTCTATAGTGCGCTGTGGTGTGTGTCGTA
>JAZHYW010069543.1:0-14992 GCA_037355805.1 Ixodes ricinus
ATTAGTAGGGAGTTTTCATAGATCGCTTTCGCCGTCCCGCAAAGCTCTCCGCAACACGCTACGCTAGCTGGAACTTTACAGTCAAGGCCATCGGCGCGCAGGCGCATTCGCGGCTTCTCCGTGGCGGAGGGCTTAGTGAGTGGGGAAAACGCGGTAAACGAAAACTCGTAGTGTTCAGGTCACGTGACGTCAATTTTCCCTCTAAAAAGTACAGGTTAGTTATGATAATGATTTAATAAATGAATACAACTATAGGCTAGTGTGAAGTATTTCTTCTCATTGGCATGCGCGCGAGAAAACTCACCCAAACATTGGAATTGTTCTTCTCAATCTGAGGAAAACAACTTTAATCTCCGAGCTTCACTGCTGAGGCAGGGCTTCGCGGACCCCCATTTGAGAACCACTGCCCTAGGGCATTCAAAGAAAAGTCTGCCATTTGGATCATCAATAATGGCTGATTGGGGTGGTCACTTCCGGCAAAATATTTTGCCATATCTTCGGCAAGGGCGTTTGAGCTGGTCAAAACTGGCGAGTAGCGCGCTGTTCGGGTGGCGCTTTCAGGCGTAGTCGGCAATTTCACCGACACAATTATTTCGACTTCAAGAGGTCGGGCAGCTTCTCTGCCAGACTGTATCCGGTATCGCCATATCCGAATCGGGAAAGGGAACCAAACGAAACAATGCTCGCCGATAGCGGGTTCGAGTAGAAAACGAAGCCATTGAGACAGACACCCCTCTGTAGTCCAAGAAAAGACAGCAAAAATAACGGAGATATATATAAAATATTTTAAAGGAAGCTTGCGCAAGATCAGTTTGCTAAAGGACACAGCATGCTATTACACCGTTGCAACAAAAGAAAAAAGAAAAAGAAAGATGTATTGATAATGCTGCAGCTCAACACTTGAACGCGCATTCCTATTTCAAAGGGCTGGGCCAAATGAAAAGGCTGAAGATTCCAGAAAAAAAGGTAGTAACAAGAAAATAGAATATAAACAGCGACGCTGGTGAGCCTTCTGGGATCCTTGAAAGATGGCAACAGTTCTTCGGGAATCCAAACAAAACGTATTAAAATTTGTTTATCTACATCTCAGAGTCGGAATATATGTTGCTGATGCCTACAGCGTGCCTATTGTATCATAAAATAATCGAAGAAGTTAAGCATAGCTCACGCGCGACTCCAGGTAAACGAAAACGCCACTTGCCGGCGCTTTGTGTTCGGGTGGACAGGGTCACCTGGCGTGCCGCTGGCGTGGTTTGGTTGCCCGCATTCCCATAAGCCGCGGTTTGGCTGCCGCATTCGCTCATAAGTAAAAACTCGCATCACCTGCCAAAGAGACTGGCCTGATACGCTGGTCCGTCTGCTCTGTTCATTCCCACTTACTACCACGTGTGAGCGCCTGCCAATGGCCGCTTAACAATCCGTCATCATAGCTGCAGAAATCGTCTCAAGGAACCCCTTCATCAGCGTGTTCTAAGGTGTTTCTCCCGCATCGGGGACTATATGCAGTCAACTGTACCGGAGCCGGTCGCTGTCCATGAAAGTAGGAGTGTCTCAGAAACACTTGCACCTCCTTTCACAGATTCTGACAAATGCCTGGAATTGTCTTCGTAACCCCTCAAGGTAGCAGCCACCCGGGTAGAAAGCGATCCGGTAGAGCGGTTTGCCGCTGAACCTGATAACTTGCGAATCCAACGCACCGAAAAAGAATCGCGATAATTTTAAAATTAATCGTAATATTTTCCGACTTTTGAGAAAGAAAGGACACCTACATTTTTTTTTTTGTAAGAAAGGCCCCTAGTCATTGTGAAGCTGTTCCAACAACACCCGCATGGTTCAAAGCGTGTGTTTTGTTTCGTGCACAAATCGTTCGAGGCTCAAAACAGTCCGAGTCATTTCAGCGACTTAAGGATTTTCGGTTTTAAAGCGGGCGGAAAAAGACAAGGGCCCATGAAAAAAGTGTACTATCAAAATGCCGTTGTTGTGTGGCTAGCTCAGTTCGGCACTTCTGACCCAGAGCGCTTACTGGAAAGCGAATCGCAGCAGTCATTAGATTCCGTTCGCCTATTAAGTAGTAATTTTCTTGAAGCTTATTTTTTTAATTTTTAATAATGATATCACTCATTCCATACAATCGAAAATACGGCTATCTGCTGATGACTGCAGTACTTTACTCTGAAATTCATAACACGTCCGATTGCTTGGCTTTGCAGAAAGATATCTGTCGTATCTCCGCCTGGTGTGGAAAAATGGGGAATGATTTTGAACATAACCAAGTGTAATCATATATGTTTCACGCGCAAGAGACTCCCTGTCGCCTTCAAATACGTTATCAGCGAAATTTCTTTACCAACTGTTTCTGAAGTCAAATACCCGGTGTATATTTTACAGAAAACCTTTCGTGGGCCAAACACCTGGACGTTCACATCCACAAGAAGTGACCAGAATGCTGAACTTTATTAGACGTAACTTTAAAGATTGTCCCAAGTTTACCGAAACGAACACTATCTAGTTCTAGCCTATATTAGACCAATTTTAGAGTACTCCTGTGTCTCCTGGGACCCCAACCAGACCCACGTTGTCAACCAGCTAGAGGCAGTTCAAAATAGAGCAGCTTCGTTTAATGATCGGGTAATTATAACTCAACTTGATTTAATTCCATTATTCCAGAGAAGGCGGTTTATGTGGCTAAAATTTTACTACAGCATTTTTCATAATTATCTCGGCATTGACAAATCTAAGTACATGCTGCCTGCCCACTACTCTTAGGAAGGCGGGATCACTCAAAAAAAGTGCGTGAGTATAAATGTAGAACGGATGTGTTTAAATATTCCTTTCCATGCACAACGAGCACCTGGAATTCGCTGCCAGAGGAAATAATTTCTACAACTTCGCCACTTTTCTTCAACCATGCGTTAAGTGATGCTTCATAGACATAAAACAACTGATGTTATTATCTCATGTTCGGCTGCGCGTTTTTGGACTATTTGCATTTTTGTAATGTTTGCACATTTTCTCAAATGTATTTATACCTCCCTCGCAATAATGCCTTTGTAAGGCGATGCGAGGTATTCTGAATAAATAAATAAATATTTCTCCCTTTGTTGTGATAACAGTGCAACCAGCATGGGCTGGTTGCACTATTTCTCCACGGGGCGCGGTGCCGCTGGGCCGAGATGCGCTCCGATAGCAAACCGAAACTTTAAAACCCGTCGAATTTGCGCGGTTTTTCAGAAAGCTTCAAATGCTTCGGTTGCCTTCTATCGTTCTGCCATTTGTTGATTTAGGGTTCTCTGATGATGCATAGCAATTTCTAATTAAAACCATGCCCTTAAACCCAATATTAAAAAAGTTAATTATGCAAAAATACTTAACAACTTAATTATCCCGGACTTTAATAATTTTCTAAATAGTCCTTGGTCCGGGACCAAAACGACACAAGCCTTTTTTTGTTGCGACGCGTAGTTTTCGCAATATCAAATTTGTCCATCTCTCGTGAAACACCCTGTATATTTCATTTGGATTCAGTGCTAACGAGGTGCAGTCGTATTTTTTGTTTTGCTTCAAATTTTTATATGACGTGGCTCATGTTCCAAGAAGAACAATCTTTTTGTTTTAATGTCCTCACATGTCTAGTTTCTGAGAAAACAAATCTCAAAGAAGTAGGACAGAACGATGAGAGTTTCAATCGATTCTCCGTGTAAGGCGTTTCTGAATCACTGTCAATCTCAAAGTATTAAAGAAGAGAGCTTCTATATCTTTTATTGTGACGTATATGCAAGTAGGTCAAACGCTATTACAACTACTATATATTATTCGTCGCCCAATCTTTGTAAAAAAATCCCCAAACATGCTTCCGTTAACAACTGTGACTCCAAACTGCGTTTTTTTTTTTTTTTTTGTGGGGGGGGGGTATTATGTTTAGTATCGCTTTTAAAATAATACCACGTGTAGAACCTTCTCATTGCCTTCCACACTGTGCAAAGATTGTCTTAATCTGGTGCATGTAGTACTCAAGAAATAAAATTGTGAAATAGAGGAAATAAAGAAGGTTTTCACTTTTTGTTGCAATTTCAGCACGCTGTGTAGCAAAAAAAAAAATGTAACGAGTCACAGTATCACGATACTACCCAAGACTGCTTCCCGTGAGCGCACACGAAAGCAACCTAGCCGGGCGCGTATCATGAGACACCTCACGGAGTCGGCTCGGGTCAACCCACGACGCCCTGATTGGACTTATAAGGAGTATTCACTGGGCTGCCATACTTGTGGGTGCCGTTCAGAGCGCATGCTCAGAACGAGCCCATCATTGTGCGCCAAGACCGGCTTAATCCTGAGGGGATTGCGGAATGACGTTACAAAAGAATCTGTGGAAGCCTGCCATCAGCACGCGCCCTGCGGTCGCGCACACAGCTATGGCCAGCCAGTGAATACTGCCTATATGAACGCCACGCTCTTGTCGGAAGCAGCAGGTGGCCATGACCTGTCAGCGCTCGCTTGTGCGGAATAGACTCGCCCTGGCAGTAAACCGAGCAGCGGAACCCTATGTCACGAGGAGTGAAATGGCACGAATGTGTCGTTGACGCGGCGTACAGTGACAACCACCACCCAGGAGATGACGACACCACGACCAGAAGCCCCTTCAACGCTGTCTTAACTTCAAGTGTCTTGTCTAAAGCTATATACAAGAATTTCCATTCATATTACTTTCTTTTTTCTTTCACTCAGGCAGGTCTCAACTCTAGTATTTGTTTTTATACATTTCTATAAAGCAGTTTTAATTAAATTAACGAAAATAACGGAAGTAGAAAGACAAAAGAAACTTGCTACACACACGAATCCCACACGAGACGTTCCTGTCTGAGTCATTGCCTCTGCGTTGTATTAGATTATTTGTATTAACTCAATATTTGTTCTATGAGGATGTTTGTTTACGATTCGAACAACTTTTAAAATGAAAAGGTGAGACTGTCACTTAGATGCCGACTTCACTACGTGTTGACGTTGCCGAGACACCGACATGCGCAGAAAAGTAACCTCGCTCTTTTGCCCATTATTTTGGGCGGCAGGTTTTCCGGCAATCCGTCTACATTCGGTTTTCGGAATCCGGCGACACAAACGCGTAAAGTGATCACATATCATTTCAAAAGCCCGTTTGCCTTCTTCTCTAATTGTTTAGATCAATTTAGCCTTAACAACGATGTATTATTTCATGACTGCCACTGCACAGTGACCCATAAATTCATTATTTAAAACGTCAATGAACAAATACTAATTAATTAACCGACTGGTAGCAGCCGTTGTCCCTGCATCCTAATATCCGCCGAGCCTACTAAATGCTTTCGTAAGATGGTGTCCGTCCGACGGTAACAATCTTTAAAACGATCTACAATTAAAAACAGCCCGAGAAATGCAATCCGAGGAGAGAGACAGTGTGTGCGTGGGTGTGTATGTCTCTGTGTGTGCATGCGAGCGCGTGTGTGTCTTTGTGGTGTGTGTGTGTGTGAGTGTGTCTGAGAATGAAAGGAATTGCGGGTTCAGGTTCCAAATCAATTACATGCCTGCCATTCTTGCTTATTTTTGTGAAGATAAGGGAGTCAGGGAAAGGTAAGCCCCTTGCGAAACGGATCACAGTATTTGGGGACCGCCGCCAACGAGGTATTCAATCCCGCGCGAAGCTTACGAAACCCCCAGCGCCGAGAAGCCGCCGACTCAAACAGACAGACCAGAAAAGACGATGAAGTTGGCACGGCTTCGAGCAGGGACCCTAAAACTCGTCGAAAAGAAAGTTGGAGCCAAAAGTTCGCGGAGCGCGCCTGATTGGACGTCGGCGAAAAAACATCGCGAAGTCATCATCCTGTGTAAGCCAATCGGTGCGCTCCGTCAACGTATCTCGAAAGTTTATGAAACACCGACCTGCAATTTTTCAAAACATAATGAATATTTTGTAGATTTAAGTGTTTGCGCTGGTGTTAACTCTGATGCAGCTAATGCTTGTAAGCATGTTTGTCCCCATAACTGTAGTTCTATTTTTTTTAATTAACTGATAGTTAGTTCTTAATGTGATTACACACGTACAAAACAGCGGGAGCTGTGATGCCGACGGCTTACAAATCCGCTGAGTCAAGTATGTGAGTTGACTTAATTACATCAGTGTTAAGTTATATATTTAATCTGTCTTTGGAAACGTGTTTTCAAAAGAATGCAAGTAATAAAGTAACTGTTCTATATTTAAAAAAAAGGTGACAAAAACGAGTTAGGTAACTATAGGCCCATTTCTATACTGCCTGTTTTCTCTAAAGCTTTGGAGAAAATTATATCAAGGTCTAGTAGATTTTTCAAATAAGTTGGGACCTCGATACTTCATCGCAGTTCGGTTCTTCAGGAAGAACTGTTCAACCGAAGCCAAATTCTATCAAAAAAGAATATAATTTTGAAAAATGTTGAGAACAAAAAAAAAAATTAAAGAGCTTTACAACTCCTGTAATGCCGAGTTAGAGCGCACCCCTTGGGGGAGGAGGGGAGGAGGGAGGGTACGGCAGTGCGCCCCATCCTCCTCATCCGTACCTCTCCCTCCTCCCTCCTCATCTACACCTCCCGCGCTCCTCGCCTCCTCCCCCGCTTCCTCCCTCCTCCCTCTCCTCCCTCTCTCTCTCTTCCTCCCTCCCTCCCCCTCCCTCCCCCTATCCTCCTCCTCCCCCTCCTCCCTCCTCCTCATTAATGAAGATTATAAACAAGTGTGGCCCAAGCACACTACCTCGAGGTACACAGTTCTAATTTTCATACGCGGCGCGAAGTAGTTCTTACGAGATTTGGTTGTGCGGAACAAGCGATGCTTGGGCGATTCGGGACGTGTATGTCTTGACAAGATAACATATATCTAATCTGAATTGCATCTACATATATCTTGATTATCAGCATGAAAGGAGGAATAAGTAATGCTCCGTGAGCGAGCTGGTTTTTTACTACGGTGCTTGAGGTGAAAACGGGTATGCAAGGACGTTTAAATAGGGCAGGACCCGGCATGACGTCATACCCAGCGGCGCAGGAAAAGCAGCTCAGTCCCAGACTGCTTACCCGCGCACCGAAGCTCTACTCATCTAAACTAGGTTCAACCATGCTACCCATCGTCCGCTAACTCCGCTCGGTCAAAGAAGCTTAGGCTACGTCTGCTCCGTGCCTGCGGTCTGCTTCGATCACTGTTCCCGCTGTCGCGGCTGGCTTTCGATTCGATCGGCGCACCAAAGATGTTTCGATGCAACCGAATACTCATCATGGCGGAGTGAAACCAACATCTTCTCGAAGCAGAATTTGTAGGGGCTTTCTCAACCCGCTGATGCCCTTCGCCAGCACGACACACCCGCAGCGCCTTCTCAGCTTTCGTGCCTGATCCTTCTCAGCGTTCCTGCCTACAATGACTGACTCGCGATCGCTTTCCAAAGCGCGCTACGAGACTCGTTCGGACGACGCTCTAGGCGTGGTCGCGCGGTGTCGAAGCGTCACGCTACACGCAGACTTCCTATGTCTCACTAATCAGGCAAGTGTTGGGCCTGGATCTCGTCTGTTCGACACCGATTCAGTCGTTGCGTCGTCCGGAGGCGCTCGCTTCGCCACTACTGCTTGCTGGGCAACCAGGCGTTCGGTTTATAATAATCTCATCCAATTCCGACCATACCGGTTTAAAGTCTCCCGTTGACGCTGTTCCGAAATAACGGTGATTGCCGCCATTACTTTCGGTTGCACCTAATCGCGTTTTCCACGAAATATCATCGCAACGCGGTTGTTTGCACCCGAAATAATGGCGGCGCCCACTCTTCAGTTCTCCATTGGTCAAGAAATGTCATGCGTCGCGGCTCGTAGCCGCTACTTACCGTTACACTTCGCTCCATGCATTGGGGATAGGGACGCCACCTCGCCTAGTATAACCTAATGCCGAGCCTGGCGCAGACGCGTTTTTAAAGCGCTCCGGATCAAAAAGGGAACAAAAGCGTTCGGAACAATGTGTGCACGTGTGTGAGTTTGTGCGTGTGTGTGAGTCTGTGTCAGAGAGAGACTGAAAGAAATTGCGCGCGTTCAGATTTCAAATCCATGAAATGCCGCAACTCTTTTTGTATGTTAAAGCCATAGAAGGAACCATTATTCGTTTCCTTAGTATGTGCGACTTCGGCACATCAATGAGGGCTTGTAGTCTCCCTGCGGGAGACTACAAGCCCCTTGCGAAACGGATCGCAGTATTTCGGGACCGCCGCTAACGGGGTATTGAATCCCTGCTCTAAGCTTACGAAACCCTCAACGTTAAAGCTCCGCCGACTAAAACAAAAAACAAACCAGAAAAAGACGATTAGAGTTTGCATGGCCTCGGGCAGTAGACTGAACCCAGGCTTGCGGTGTCGCTTTTACAAAAAGTTCGTCTTCTTTTACAGAGTGAACCTGTTAGGGCCCATCCCACCACTGGAAATGACGTCGAGTTGTTTATGTTGTAGAAGTACTAGTTTTAGTTGTTGTACTAGTTGTGGTAGTTTATCGTCGTTGATGTTGTATAGTTGGCGATGTAGGGCGCCTGTCGTCGACGTTGCCAGATCCTTGAACACTCTAAAAGATAGGATATCCCCCTAACCCTTTGTCCCATTTAATGCACCCCAAAACTTCAATTCGGCGTACAGCGCACTATAATCGAACGAGACGGCCTCCAAATTTTACGAGGAGCTTGATAAGCGGTGTGGTATAACTCATTAAATAGCTAAAGTACGTTATCAAAGACCACAGAAAGAAAACACTGAGGTTTTGCAGTAAAGCCAGGAATAGCCCGACTATTTTTTTTTGTAGTCTGTAACAGGTACATTAGCTATTTTAATAAGTTGTACCACACGGCTATCAAGCCTCTCGTGAAAGTTAGTACCGTCAGATCGACGTCAAGTGCACTGTACGTCCAACTGAAGTTTTAGGGTGTATTATATGGGACAAAGGGTGTAACAATACACCCTTTTTTAGTAGAGCGAACAATCGCCCGCCGGCCCGTTAGAATCGAACCTGAGTCCGCTGCGTGTAAGCGGAGCAGAGCTTGCTAGTACTCAAAGCCCACAAAAACGATCTTTTGTTTTTGTTGTTGATTTCTGGCAGAATGATTTCATGGTATGTTATACACCATAGATTTATTATAATATATACGCTAGAGGTTCAACTGGCGCTGAGTGTGCGGTTTCAAATCGAAGCAGACAGCAACCAGTCTGATATTGACTTCCGGTAGTGCCGGAAGTCAATGGGAATTTTTCGATGGAAAGTTTTCTGCGGGAAAAGGTAAGTGCATTTTCTCCCTGCGCTTGGAGCTTGATTGTAAGGACAAATATCACGAATAGTCTGTACGTACTAGATGGCTCGTCACTTCCGCTTGCTGCTTCCGACTAGATGGTCACCCCCTTGCTTACCGCTCTTGAATAGTGCATGGTCTACTCTCCGTTCACCCTTAAGCTGAGGCTAGAAGCTCTGCCTTCATCGCGAGCTTCCGCCGTTGCTAAAACAGGTGTGAACTCGCAGGCACGCGCAACCAGAGCACCGCGGAAGCCAGCGAGCTCGCGCTGAAGGCGGAGCTTCTAGTCTCAGCTTAAGGGGGACGCGGTATAGTCTCTCGCAGGTCACTCCTTAAAGATTGACGACCAGGTAGCGCTTTCCACTTTTCCTTTGCATCCTCCTCTCCCCCTTCTACCCTGTCCACCGTTACCTGTTTCCTCCTCCCCATGGTGAGGAGGATCTTCTGCCTTGCAGAATCTCGGGTCTGGTCGTCGGCCTTTAAGGCTGAACTCCATGGAGCGAATTATGCGACGAATAACTGACTGAACGCTTAGCTTTGCGCTCGGCGGCGCAAGCATCGCTGTGGTGGCTACATCGACCCGGCGGAGTTCAAAGCATCTGTCACTGAGTGGCATGTCCTGGAGATCGAAGAAAAGGATCCTGAGGGCCTACAGAGAAGGAGCCACACCAGGAGGATACAAGAACTACGAGGAGCGTGTGACAGACTGTGGATCCAGCTTTTTGGAGAGGACTGACGCGTTGCTATTGGGACTTCCAACACTGGGAGAAGATCGTGGTGCCCAGTTTCACCGGCCATGGTATGTAGAAAAGAACGTATGTATTGAACGCGGTTAAGTTGATGAAATTACGTCAAGAGATCAGTCCGAGAGTTTGGCGCCAGACCGATAAGGAGTGCCGAAGCGCAGTTACGGGTGGTCAATCCGTTCAACGTAGCCAATTGCCTGGAAAAACGGAGTGTTCTTTAGCTAAAGCGACCAAAGTTTTGCCCTAATATCAAACCATCTAGAGTTGATGTGTTTTTCTGCTGTTCAAAAGGTTGCGCGAGGGTGATAAGTTTTGGATGAAAGAACGACTTTTATTGATCAGACTTTGGAAGACTGGAGAAGCATTATGGGCGATGGGTACCCAAAAAGAGAAAGGAATTTTAGAGATGTGGTCACGGTGAAGAAGGAATTGGAGTCAAAATTATTGAAGTGGCTTCAAAACGGACAAATCAGTGAGCGTTTGGTGTGTGCGCTGCATGAATTTTCAGAAGAAGGCGAGACAATGCATTAGGGTTGTTGTTCCACGAATGGAGATGGTAACATGGCAAGGAAGCTAGGGAAGGGGTTTGTGGGGTTTTAAAGGAGAGAGGAGGAGAACAAGGAGCGAAGTGGCAAGAATATAATGAGTCCAGTCTAGGATGGGCTTATGCTTGCAAGTTTTTTCTAAAAGACCATGGGGAAGTGGAGATGCCCCTTCGAGTGGTGATACAAAATAGAAAACGGAACGTGGCTTAAAAGGTTGTTTCAAAGTTTTTACGGCAAGGGCTAGAATACGTCAGGGCTTGAAAAAACTCACTCTCACCTAAGAAGCTCAGAAGAACTAAGTGAAAGCATTTTGGACACTAATCATGGGGAGGAAAATGCAGCACTGTTCTCAATGGATATAAAAAGATCTTTATTACTCGCTGGAGAAAAAAGATTGATGAGCGCGGTGAGAGATGCGTTAGAATTAAATCTAGTCAGGTTTCAGTCCGGTTCAGGAGTGTCAATTGAAGGGTTCCTCGCGGTGCTAGATTTTTATTTTGCAATCAACAGTCATTGAGTACAACGCTTGCAAATATGTCAGAAGGAAGGCGTATGTATAGGTTCGTCAGTCGCACCTATTTTAGCGGAGATTTACCTCAACTCCTTAGATGCAGCGCTGTCCAAAAAAACGAGTGAGTTAACCGCAGAATGTGCTTCGTCGAAGTATGTCGATGATATCATTGTGTGCACATTTAAAGAAGGCTTATCGGAAGCTATTGAAGCGTTAGTAAAGGCAACGGCCCTGAATTGCAGTTTACAGTAGAGACACCGAAAGATGATGTACTAGAATTTTTGGACTTACGGATTCAGATAAGCAACGGGCTTTGTTGGGAATATGGCAAGGAAATCGGTGAAACCGATCACTCCCTAAACAGAGTTGTCATTCGAAAAACGTTAAAGCGGGAATCGCAAAGTCGCTAATTGGGAACGCGTTGTCAAAATCATGCACTCATTTTTGAGCCAAGCTTGAAGAGACAATGGACAAGACTACAGAATTGCAGGTTATGAGACACTTTATAAGACGACAGCTTACATATTCAACTCACAGGCAAACAAAACGAAGCAGGTCTTAAACAGCCGAGCGAGCAGTAATTCCGTACTTCCACGACATCTCGCACTATTTGAAAGCAAGCGCGAAGAAGCTTGGTATAGAAACATGTGTGTACTGCGGATTTTAAGCACATCTTACACCCTTTGAATCAGGACAAAAAAGTGCCAGAAAGGAGCACCGCGATAAATCGGTTCCGTGTGAAGGGTCAGTGGTATATGAAATACCATTGGAGTGTGGTTTTAAGTATGTGGGACAAACTTCGAGGTGTTTGAAATGATAGGCTCACTGAACATAAAAGGAATGTCCGGAACAATGCTTCAAACTCCGAGTTAGCTAGGCACTTACAGGAATGTCATGGTTGTAAGGCTGTTTGGTCAAAACGGAGGTAATATGTAAAGAGAAAGATGACATGAAACGTGTTGTTCAGGAAACTGTTTGTATTAAGACGTCGGGTAATTGCATCAGCCAGGCGTCTTTGCAGGTTGGGAACGAAGCGAAGCGTTTTGCGGTTGTAAAAGCGGCCTTCTATGCTGAACAAAGCAATGAACCTTAGTATCCTGGTTTGAGCGATCCTTTCGAGGCGTCGTTATCGTTTTGGACTTCCTGGTTTTCTTTGTCTTTTGTTTTGTATAAAGAGGTTTTGAACGGTAGTTTGCTTTTAGTGATGTAGTTCTTATCAGATTTTGTGGAGGGTGCCGTAAACCTTCGGTCCTTTTGTAACTGGTACATTGATGTTAGCGAAGATTAAGGTCAGGTATAAGCCATTGTATAAAGTTGTCCGCTTGTTGCTTTGTCCTCGGTTTCGGGTCTGGTGGTTTGAACTGTGACGGTTGGGAGTCAACGTTGGTGACGTCATTGGAAGCGGAGTATATAAGACGCGAACGCAATAAAGATTTTAGCTGAGTTTGAGACCTTGCCTCTTCTTTTTCTTGTTGCCTCTCCTAAATACCTTCAACTTTTCCAACCACAGTCTCAGGTTTTAAGATGTATACTATTCACCAGCTCGCCTGCACACTGACCGTCTTTTCACTGTGGTGATGTCACGCGCAGAGCAAAAAGCCGCCGGGCATAATTCGCCGATTTTTCGCAGCATATTCGTCCCATGGAGCTCAGTCTTTAGTCACCGATTCTTCGCTTAGCTCGTGACCCTGCTTATAGTCCCGTTGCAACCTAAGAACGAAGACGAGGTAAGACGGGCCGGTGAGGAGGAAGCAGACGCAACGCTGGAGAAGAGAGGGGGGAAAACCTCCTCTTTAGCGTTCCGTCTGCCTCCTCCCCGGCCCGTCTTACTCCTCGCCCTATGAGCTATGAGGTTGCAACGGACTAACAGACTTGCTACTGACTTTAAACAGCGCTGGTTGCGTCACCCAACTGGTGAATATTGCTGCACGTCTTGACATACACAGCGGCATGCGCTGCTCAGTGAAACGAGCGCGCTTCGGGTTTTCCCAGAGAAAGAGCGACTGAAAAGCAGATAGAAATCCCCTGACTCTGGCGTTGTAAACTGCCTGGATTAGAAAGAGGAGCAAACTGAAACTATGAAGAGGTTGGCAATTCAATAGCAGATGCCTCCTGAAGCTCCTGACCAAACCGATCGCAGAGTGCGCACGAGCTGCGTGTGATGGGTCAAGGAGAAAAGCGGTGGAGAGGTAGACATGCGCTGCAGACGATAAACACTTGCGTCACATCCTCGCAGCTCGTCGTATTGGCAACCCGGCCCATACACCATGTGACCCCCACCGATCAGTTGAAAGCACTCTGCAACCTAGAGGCTCACTGTGGCACAACATGCGTTCCCATGCGGTGCGCAAAGTTCGTCTGCTTCATTTGCAGGTTTGCGGTGACGTCAGAACGCCGAGCTCTGATTGGCTCTCATTGAACGGATAGTGGGTTGACCGCAAGGGCGTGCTTGCTTTGAGGTCTGCCACTATATCGCTCCAATTGGAGCCTATCCGAGCTCGGCGTTCTGATCATCACCGCAGCCCCTGCAAAAACGCAACGAACTACCGCTCCTCATTGTGTTTTTCTTCCCGCGAGCTCAGTCTACGGCATTTCGCAGTCAAATAATAATAATAATAATAAATGTTTATTTCTCCATCACAAGCATGATGGAAGGAGACCGAGGAAAAAGCCGCATAAATGCAGCGTGACGAGTCCTCCAGCCCCTCCCACAATCAGCAGATTCTGGAACTTTGCACTTACTACAGGCCCACTGCAGAGGAACTTGGAAGGCACCCACATATAAGACATCGACGGAGCGCTCACGCGCTTACCGAGCTCGACATAAGGCTGCGAGGTCAGCCGTTGGCATGGAGCCTTCGGGAGGTGCTCCCATGGTCTTCGAGTGAGCGGCTGAAGCTCTATAGACCTCTTTCTCTTACTCTCGCCCCCACCCACCTGGTAAGCTTTGCGGTATAAGTGACTAAAAAATATCAAAGCATTTTAAGCTGCAAATAGTAAAAAAATTAAGGGGAGACAAAACGAAAATCGGTGACGGTTACTCGTATATCCTAACTGTATTCTATTGGCGTGGCGACGGCAGAACAAATGTTTTCTGATCATACTGAAGTGACGATATTTCAAGGTGTCGGCCCCTCGTGAAAGAGGTCTAAACACAGGAAACGCTGGAACCTCATGGTGGCAAAAGGATTCCTCTTCAAGTGCCGCGATGCGGCCGATGCACCTCGGTAATCATCGGCGGGCGTCTACGCTTGTCGGCCCTCGACACTCTGCCCCGAAAGAGCCAACAGAAGTCAACAATCGCGCGCCCACCTCAGTCAAGCAGGTGCCACTTTGCATGGATGGGAACATGGCGGGCACGACGCCGCTCGCTTACCCCAGCACTACCGCGTTCAGAGTTTTCTGGCAAACAGCTGACACGGATACGATTTGCGCCATCCAGTCTCCCCATGTGTGCACAACCTCTCTAGTCTACCATATCACAGTCTGTGTTATCACTGCCTCCACCACGCTAAAACGGAAAATTAGCGATTTTTACAGCGGAGCTGTTAAGGGCTAATTTCCCCAGGATCGCGTCCCCCGCAAAGAAATGAAGACACCGAACTCTGGACACCTACCGCCATCTATGAGCGACGGCGGCAAGCCACGTATTTGGTTGCCGCCGTCGCTCATAGATGGCGGCAGCCTTTCCACTCTGGCTTGCCGACTTGCGGCCGGGCGTTACTTTCTATTGTATAGCTCCGCTGGTCTTCCTTCTTCACCAAAGTTGAAAAACTGGAAGTTCTTTTTTTAAGTTTTTGTTTTTTGGACATAGATAGTATGGGGAAAAAAATATTACAAAATTGATACAAGGGCACGATGCCAATGGATGGGCTCTGACGGGTGT
>JAZHYW010069544.1:0-10598 GCA_037355805.1 Ixodes ricinus
TAGGTGGTGTAGTTACTGATTTGTTTTAGAGAGACAAGGAGCGCCACTCGTGCACACGCACCCAATGCACCTCAAAAGGCAGCGCGCTCCGCACCTAATGTGGGCCGTAACCAAAAGACACGCGGAGATGAATGTAGTTGAAGTCGCATAGCACCAATGACATGCGTAGAGGTGCTCATTTTGCCTATCAAAACAAGGCATTGAAAACATAACTAGCAAAATGCTCTTTATATGGTAATACTAGCAGTGACCCCTTCAGTATACGATCACTAAATATTACAATAAAATTACACTGACTCTTCTATTGTTAGACAATATTCCGACAATTTTAAATAAAAGAGTTATAGAAACCTTATCAGCTTGCTCTTAGGTAATCGGTCTCAAATTATGGGACCAAGTTCCTCATTCCACCAGCAAACAAGTACGTAGAGAGCATAAAGGAATAAAGTGCATTGAGTGTGTTATATTTTCGAAGTGATCTTATTACGGGACCATTTTTTCCTTACCTTGAACTTGGGACCATTAGTTCCGGGACCATTTGTTCCGGGACCATTTATTCCGGGACCATTTGTTCCGGGACCATTAGTTCCGACCATTTGTTCCTACACCCGGAGACGGGTGGCAAGCAGTCGCTCTTTAAAAGCTAGCCTGGTCACCATTGATGGAAAAGCGCTTAGTATGGTGCATCGCGCGGTCTCGAAGCAGGGGCACGCCTTATCAGTGCTCGACTATTAGACGATCTATAGACTTACCAGTAGCAAGATGGCGGCGCCCAGCTAGAGGCCGTACTTGCAAACGCGCGTAGGTGTTTGCAAACAATCACGCTTCAAAAGCTATGGTCCGACGTCCGTCGATAGAAACTGGAGTGTTTTGGCGCCAATCTGAGTACTGGTGAGTCCGGACACGACTTAGGAAGGCTGTACTGTCAGACGATCTACGCCTCTACGCACACTAGCTTCAAGATGGCTGCTCCCAGAGGTTTCATTTGCAAACGTGTATGGATAACACACCGCTGCCAGTATCGGGACGAATCCGGGCCGTCTTAGGAAGTACCCACAGGCGGCCATCGCTGAGTCTGCGCCTGCTGAGCACGTGCTGGCGGCGAGCTTCCACGGTTCTTTTGCAACGTACACTCCGCACCATTAAGATCGCCGGTCTTAGCAACGTATGAATGCGAGCTCGTTTTCAGCATGCACAGTGCACCGGAATATGGCGTCCCTCTCTTGGTATTTGGAAACACACAAAAACACAAATAAAGCCACGGAACGCACAGACAAGTCGAGGGAATTAGTAAACCTCATTATTCGATTGATGTCCTTAACGCGTCAAGGTGCGAAGCGACGTATTCGGTCTCCCCGTGATTACATAGTGGCGGGGACGCACTTCGCACGCCATTCCTCCCTCTTTTCCGCGAGTACTCGCCCCTCCCGCATCCTCTCTCCTTTTGTGCACACCCGGGAGGGCCCGCCACTCCCCGCAGCCGACGGCGAAATTATGATTAACGGCAGCATTTCTAACAACCTCTCCATCACCGGCGGCGGCCCACGACAAAACGCTAAGATGAGGCGCATTTTCGGCGCGCGCCCTCGCGATCGTCCCAGGAGGTGTATATAAGACGGCCGCGTGCCACCAGGGTCGGCTCATCTTTCCGGCGACGGCCACATCATCGCTCATCATTTAGACCTTGTGGGTTCGCGTTGCGCTCCCGTATCACTCATCACGCACACACACACACACGCGCGCGCGCCAGCTGCGTCCCGTGTTTTGCGTCCTTCCAGCAGCGAGCGTCCTTCGGCTGGGACGCTGAATGCTGCATGCGCTGTGCTCGCGTTCTACCTGCGTGACTTGGGAAATGGCGAAAGTTACGGCGTCAGAGGGCCAAGCAAGGCGTCAGATCCAGGCACGTGACAACCCCAAGGCGCGGGGGAGGGGGGGGAGGTAGAGGAGAGGGGAGGAGGAGGGGAGGTAGGAGTGGGAGAGGGTGTTGCTTAATCTTGACAGAGCTGTCACGGACTTCGCTGTGTCACTCCGATTGACTTGTGAAAGCCCTATCGTGCATTTCCAAACTGCGCTGAAACTGAGTTTTTCCAGACTATTCCATTCCAGATATGATGAATTTTCAGCCTTCGTACGCGCGGGCCTCTGACCGGTGAGTTTTCAGTATACGCGTGTATGGCGCGTACTTAGCTCGCTTTGCGACGCGACAAACATGCGCGTGTTGGGCTGTGAAGGTCGCAGGCTGAGCCGTGGATTTGTAAACATTAGGATGGTGTGTATATCTCTGTATTTATATCAGAGCCCGCAAGCTATCGAGTGTCATGGGTGTTCTATATGAGCATCGCTATATATTACAATATCGTGTAAACTTTTTAATTTACGATGCATTATTTAATTCTCGTATATCATACTGTCATCTAGTTTGGGAGACTACAACAGGTACTAACCTTAATAAATTGTTTTTGCTGCAGAAAAATGCAATTCGCATCGTAACTAATGTGTTGTATTGCGCGCATACTGAACCTGTTTTCTGCAAACGTAAAGTAACAAAAATAATAAAAAACATATTTTATATATATGCTTGCAACAACGATCTACGTGGCATCGCTTAAACTTCCTAATCATTCATTACGGCAAATTTGCAAATTAACTGTCAAAATATTACATATCGAATGCGCATTGCCGGGTCCTTGAGAGTACCACGTCCACGAACTAATTACGGGCTTCAGATGATTTAGCACACACTTCCAACGGTATTGAATTTTTCAAAGAACAAGGTGTCTGCATAGAAAATTTAAATAAGAAGACATCGTGCGAGTTATAACACTCCTAATAACGTATTTCTCGGTGTGCTGTATATATGTCTTTTTTTTCTGTTTTAAATAATGTAATTTTATTCTGCTGACCGATCTGCCTGTAGGGGTCACGGGCTTCGTCAAGCCGCACTTCTGCAGCTTTTTCTCCTGCCTCCACCGCTAATTTTGTATTACAGGAGTAAATAAAATGAATGAATTGAAACTATAATTTTTTATGCCATCGCAGTGAGTACGGACGCTGACAGAGATTGGACAAAAGGAATGTGTCAGCCTTCGGCTCGGCCTCGTATTCAGTTTGTGCATGAAAGGGCTCCCAGTGTCAGGCCACAACCTCCTTTATACTCACAAAGCCTGGCAGTTAGACGACGGAACCATAGAGTGCCCGGTCGCAGATTTGGAGCGCGAGGATCTGGTAGCACAGAGCATCAAAGAGCAATTTCTCGGCGATCTTGGACGTCAGCGCACAGCTTGGCAGCGGCGAGGACCCGAAACACACTTGTTTGCTCGGGAGAAGTGTGTTTCGGCGTCTCGCCGCAGCGGGGCGCTAGTCACGTGGCCCTCCTAATGCTCCCTTTTCATCCGTTGTCTGCCGCTCCACCTTTTCCATTTTGGTGGCCGCTTCTTGTGGCAATCTGCCAGGCTTTGTCAGTATATAGGAGGCTATGGTCAGGCGCGGGGTTGGCGCTATCCTATTCGCTCTTTCTTGTGTGAGTTGAAATGTGGTGCCGCCAGTGTGCAAATAGTCCCCAACTACTTCCGGTTCTGAAGAAGACGGCGGATTTCGCGGTGTTTGCGAAATCGAATATACACGCTATCTTCTGGAAACGGCCACTCATAGAACTGTCAGACCTAATTCACTCTTAGGATAAGAGAACGACGAGTTAAAATTGAGAAAAATATACGTAAACCGGAAGTGTGTCGGGGCTTCCCAATGGATGGCGCCACCGAGTTTGTTGCCAAGCAATAAATGGCGAATGGGTGACTCCAGCGAAATAATGGCACCTACCGGCAAGAACAGAAAGCTGTGGCGGCAAGCTTGCTCGCCAGCCTTCTCGAATCAAATATTCATAGCGTATGGTGGTTTCAACAGGAAGTCGTAAAGCTAGGTTCGGAAACACGTGAAAGAAACCCCAATATGTAATCGCCCTTACACAGACAAAAGAAGTTAGAAACGAGTGTGAATTAAACATGTAAAAGATTCACGCGATACACCGAGTTGTGTCTCAATAGACCATTTGCTGTCTTACCCAAGCATCAAGGAGAATGCAGGGATTGGCGTTCCACGCGCCACACGCGCACGCCTTTCCTGTATAAAAGATTCGAAGTAAATAACCAAAAGAAAGCATTGACGAACGCGCGTGCAAGATGCCATTTGTTTTAGGTATTTGCTTCAGAAAATTTACTACTGCTGAGGCCAGCCCGTGCGGCGCGTGGAACACCAATCCCTGCATTCTCCTTGATGCTTGGGTAAGACAGCAAATGGTCTATTGAAACGCAATTGTGTTTATGTGTTCCTATGGTGCTTTCACAGAATATTGGCCACTGCGTTTCAATTGAATTTTTGAAATTACATTTCAGCTGAATTTTTGGCGACTGTGTTCCAATAGAACTTTTGCAACCGCTTTTAAAAAGAAAAAAAATTGTAATTTGTTCGTAGTTTTGGTTTTTATAGTTCCTGAATACGCCACGTACAAACAATTAGTACATGGACGAACAGCACACCAACAACATGCAACACTCGTAACACTTGAATGAATCACTGTCGTTTTTACTACTCCACCGTCTTACCCTGCGTATTAAAGGTATTCCTTTATCCGGTGGCCACATCAGAACTTATTACAGTATGCTCTCTCCTCCTCGGAAGTCTGATAAATGGTAAAAAGTGTTTTTTACGTTCGTGGACTCTATTTTTTCTTAAAAAGCATTGGTACAAGCAATAATCAATCGCTGCAGTCCCTAAATCCACAAAAGTGGTCCCTACCTAGAGGGTAGTGACGTGGCCAGGAAAGTGTCGTAACACAAAGAATCTTTGTGTTTGACGAGTTTAGCGACGTAGAACGACAAACAACGAACGCTTTTTGAGGACGCATCAAATATATTTTGTTTTTGGTGCCTTAGTGGAGCAGTGGCATATCGCGCATGCGCGGTGAGGTTCGCAGGTTGCCGTTCTAGAGAGGACAAAATATATCATTCTAGCGATTCAACCGGGGTTTATAGACCACAGCCACTGGATTTGTGTCCCCGCCCATCGTTATGATCCAACACAACTTTCTTTCTGCATCCGTTTAAATGTCCCCATTTACGCAATGTTCTTAAGGATCCTGTAAGATATTGTGAATAAATAAAAAAAAAAAACCTGCTAGTGTTTAAGACCTAAGTCTGGACTTGTTTTTTTCTTTATAAGGTCAAGCAAGTCAATAAACCATTTGCTATAATACCCAAGCATCAAGGAGAATGCAGGGATTGGTGTTCCACGTGCCACACGCGCACGCCTTCCCGGTATAAAAGATTCGAAGCGAATAACCAAAATAAAGCGTTGACGAACGCGCGTGCAAGATACATTTTGTTTTAGGTTTTTGCTTTGGAAAATTTACTACTGCTGAGGCCAGCAGGTGCAGCGCGTGGAACATTAATCCCTGCATTCTCCTTGATGCTTGGGTATTAAAGTAATAGGTCTATTGATTGTATGGGGGTCTAGACGAAAGTACGTTTGTTCTATAGTCCGTTTGAACTCAAGAAGGTAGTGAGAGGGAAAGTAAGGCCGGGGAGGACGAAGCAGACGAAAACGCTGGAGAGAAGAGGAGGTTTACTTAAATTCTCTCCAGCGTTCCCCCTGTTTCCTCCTCTCCGTCCTTCCTTTCCCTCTCCCTACCTTCTTGATTTGCAACGGACTATAATAAAGTTATTTTTTTATTTGTTTATTGAATAAGTGATTGAACAGGTTGACTTGTGCCTCCGCTGTAGAGGCTAGCTAAGCTTAGCCTTAGACAGCTGCCGCACTACATTTTGTCTTGAAATGAACCGCACCCGACGAAGCCAGTCCAGCGTGGTGTGAGTGTCACGTGGCCCTCGGTGGAGGAAGTAGTCACGGGATCTGTTCGCAGCGCTTGATTGGCTGAGTTTGCTCGTAGCGTCTACTGCGGTTCATCCTGTTATGAAGCGGAGTCGTGGCTGTGATTATACACGACTGCATCGCGTCCTCCCGCCTCATGTATCGAAACAGGAAGGAGAGGGAACATATCGCCCGCAGTTTCCGATGGAGAATTACGCTGATATAATTCCCATCCCAAGTTACTCATCGTTGTTTGGTAGATTCGCCGGGGGAAAACGTTGCACAAAGTAGGGGGAAATTTAGAGTGTAGCGATGCAAATAGATTCTGTGAACGACGATGCCCGCACAGGTCCCGCGGTGAATCGGACTCGAAGTAAAACCCTGCATAAATAATCGAGCTACGCCCGTCGGCTGGAGGTACAAAACACGACACGATCGCTGCAAACAGCTTACAAATGATTGCCGGCATTTTTTTTTATGCAATGAAATCTTTTTGTTTAATCTAAAGGGGGTGGAAATGGGGGCGTGTCTGCTGCATCAGTTCAGGCGATATAGTAGAGTTCTCTAAAGAGGAACCCCAAAGCTTTGAAGTCCCCCAAGTAGCTTGTGGCGTTGCATTGCACCTGCGCTTATTCCGTGCGATGCCCTAAGCTGTTCGGGGTACCCGAAGCGGGCTCCCTGTGAAAGGTCCGTTATCCGTGTCACTGTTACTATACTTGCCATCTGGCTTGGAACAAGCAGGTCACTCGTTCGAATCTGCCTATTGTCGCTGCGGCACCTTTATATATCTCCGTTCGTACCTGGAGCCATGGAAGTAAGCTACGCTTCAGAGTAACGGCGCTTCATGCCATGGTTGGATGCGTGCAAACGGCTGTACCCTTGATAAAAGGCGGTAGCTTGCGCTATCTAGCGCGGTGCATAACATCATTGTTGCCAATTATCTGAACCTTTATCTGAATTAGCAAAAAGGAAAAAAATGTTAAATTTTTAATATTTTGTTTCTCAAATGTACAACCTTAACAAAATTTAAAAAAAAAACTCCGTCTTTTTTGCGTTGTGTGGCGCAGTGCACACCGGGCTCGCCGTGACGGGAAATAAGAAGCGCACGTGTGTTTACAAAACTCGTAACACAAACAAAACGTCGAGTTCCGCCGTTCAGCGCGCAACTCCCCGGGCTTACCGCGGAAAACAGCCGCGAGTAACCGAATAAATAGAATATCGACGGGACGAGAGTCCTGTGCCCGAAGGCTGCGTCGGTTTGACGTCAGGAGTGTGACGTCCGGAGTGACGTTTCCGTACTCACATTTTTAGGCTGCCAGGAAGCGTTATCTCGGTCTGCGTGTGACTCCAATCGACTGGGCATGTTTTGGCCTCCGGTTTCCTGTTGTTATGAAACAATGTTTTGTTCACAATTGATTTTTTTTTATGGTCGGTTGGGGGGGGGGATTCTTTGGAGTTGGAAGGGCATGAAAGTGGATTTCGATATCGTCTTTCTACGGCGCAAACACAACGTATACACAACTTTGGCGTCCTATAGAAAACCAAGAATTTTATTCATGCGTGGCCTTCTTGTCCCTTAAAAACGCGACCAAATATTTTGCCACGCCCACTTGTTGCCAGATCAATTTCACTAAAAGAGACCCGTCGTTCAATGTTCGGTCGCGGTTTTTATGAGAGAAAAAAAGAAAGAAAAGAAGACACGTATCATTAGATTTAACGAGCAAAACGTTAGGGCGCAAACTATAGTCGGTGACAGGTCAAGAACCCAGGGCGAGGGAAAGGAAGGCTGGGGAGGAGGAAGCAGACGGAATGCTGGAGAAAAGAGAATGTTTCCTCCCCTCCTCTCCGGCATTCCGTATGCTTTGTCTACCATATGCCTTCCGTTCCGTCTCCCTGGGTTCTTGACCTGTCGAACATATGTTAAGACAAAACACCCGAGATGGCGAAATAACGAAGGACAAAGACCGACACAAAGTCGGCCTCAATCTTGGGGTTTTGCCCGAACATATTATTAGACTGCGGTTGAGGGTTGTTCGCGATGCCTAAAGCCGAGGTCGTACCGCTCATACGTCAGGACTAGGGTACCGTGCTTTCGGAGTTTATTTTTCGTCAAATTCGGAGGGTGTTTTTCGAAGTTTATTTTTTGACGAAGATTCGGAGTTTTTTGGGGTTTAAATTTGCTTGATTCCTAATTCTCCGAAATTCAGTTTTATTTCGCGGTGTTTCCTAATAAAAATAAAGAAATAACAAATAGCCGCATGAATACGTGTGCCAGATAAAAAATAAAACGCGCTTTTATCACCTAAAATTTCTTCAGTTGAATTTGGCGTTGGTGCCATGGCCATTGGCAATACTAATTTGTCCTACGACGAAAGTTGCACAGAAGTGTAGAAGTGTTGCTTCGATAAACGTCGATACCTTAGGATCAATAAACTCCCGGAGAAAGCCGCTAGGAAGCTCGTAGTCATCCCATCCCATTCCATGAATCTGGCCCGTGGCCGTGCGAGGTAGAGTGGTTAAAATAGAGAAATTTCAATTGGGATTACTCTTCCCTATTTTATACAATATTTATGGTCCATAGCTTTCACTGTTAAAGAAACATACCCTCTCCTTTCTCTGCATCCCAAATTCCATGGCCTAAACTGGAAACCAAAAAGTGGCTTTTGTCGTGACCCGAATGTACAATGACCTGTTGCCCTGAATCAACGTTGACTAGAGAAGCGGTAAGACCCCTTTTGACAACTGTCCGAGATTTGGAAGATAATTATGGTGGCACTTTCCCAGGACCATTGACTTCACCCTTGTTGGTGTTAGACTGGTGGCAGCTGATAAACCGCGTTTGCTCTACTGACGTCAGACCCCTGGTTAGCTCAGTTGGAATGCGCTCCACTGAAGATGGAGAGGTCCCTGGTTCGATACCTGGACCAGGCGGATTTCTCCGGTCGCGCACCAGTCACCTAGCTGTGTTTGGAGATTTGTGTTCGTTCTTTGTCCCCCTTGTTCCCCTTCTCCAGGGATTATATTCGTCACCATTGACCCGTCGCTGACCAAATTGTAAAAAAAAGTGAAAGCCGTTTACAACTCTCTGTAACGCCGAAGTAGAGCGCAGCTCTTGAGGAGGAGGAGGGAAGGGTACGGGGGGGCAAGTGACCTCGGGGGGGGGAGGGGGTAACGTGCCGTCACTGATGACGTCTTCAATGATGATGACGATGACGATGCGGATGCCGATGACGTCATCAGTGACGTCACTGATGACGTCATCAGGGATGATGACGATGACGATGCGGATGCCGATGCCATCATCAGTGACGTCACTGATGACGTCATCGGCATCCACATCGTCATCGTCATCATCATCAGGTGACCTCGGGGGGTCACGTGACCTGGGGGCCACGTCACTGATGACGTCATCGGCATCAGCATCGTCATCGTCATCATCATCACGTGACCTCGGGGGCCACGTGACCAGGGGTCACGTGACCTGGGGACCACGTGACCTCGGAGGGAGGTCACGTGACCTCGGGGGTCACGTGACCTGGGGGTCACGTGACCTCGGGCGGTTACGCCGACGGCGACGCCGCTCAAGCCGGAAACGGGCGCCTAAGAGCTGCGCTCTAAAACAGTCATACTTTTTTGTTTGCTTGGGGGGAGGGAGGAGGAGGAGGAGGAGAGGGGCGGGGCAGTGTGGCATTGGCACTTAAATATTCGGAGATTATCGGATAAATTCGAATTGACAAAAATTTACCGGCGGGTGTTTTCGGAGCTTTTCGGATTTTTCCAAAAACACGGAACCCTAGTCATGACCAAAGACAAGGTTTTCGCTCTAAACACGACGACGGCATTATGCGCGGACAGGCGCCTCACGCGTGTTTGAAGCACATCTGCTCGATATATGCACATGTGTGCGCTCGAACATATGTGCAGACGGATATCACCAACGTGACGAGGCTTTCACACGTGGAAGAAAGAAAAACACTCCGGGCAGTGTCCGCACACTGTCTTTTTGTGTGATGTGTAAGCAGTATGATCGCGGCTGAAAGCGCATAGGTTTAGTTTGCGCCATTAAAAAGACGATCTCAAAACATACTTTCGTGTTTGAAGTGAGATCCAAAGGAACCGGTGAATTTGCGGCGTACTTCAAATATGCTGGAGGGTGCTGTACGTGAACTTTACTTCAAGTGAAACGTGCAATCGCCTCTCTTTTCCCTTGGTTTGTTTTCTCTCTCATAACCGTATACGATTCTCAGCAAAAAAACTGCTCAGTGAAGTCTTAATTGTAGCTCGCACGAATCACCGATTGTGGCGGCAGAATGTCCGGTTTTTACGTTGTATATGACTAGTGTGAGTGACGACGCCAAAAAGTGTCGACTTCGTGCTTTCGCCTGCCGCTCCGCGTGGCCCTCTGCTTTCAGGTAATCAAACCAGAGTAGTACCTCGTCGATCGGTGAACTCTATTTTGTGTGACGACGTGTCGTTCCTGCCAAACGTGATCACGCAGATATCGATTCGTGGATAAGTGACTTAATCGCTTCGATGGCCAAGCTGATATTGCCGCAAGCTGTACGCTGCGCGATACTGTTGGCGCGAACGCGCGATCATGTGTTATTTCTGTTCATCTCCTAGATTAGAAAGGCTGCTTGCGTGGTCGAAGTGCTAAATTGGGACACTCACCCAAGCGCCAAAGTTTCGTCTTTTACAAAATAAAATTCCAAGAAGCGCCGATGTCGTGTTTG
>JAZHYW010069547.1:0-20988 GCA_037355805.1 Ixodes ricinus
TGAGGTATTGTTTGGACAAACTTGGAGATGCGTTACACAGAGTCCGAGAACAGAACTTGGAAACATCAAAGGCTTCAAATGAGTATTTTCGTCCAATGGCCGTTCACCGCGATGCGATGACGTATGATCTGCACTCATTTTATTACTAGAAAAACTGGGCAGGGCACACCTTAATAATTTAGGCATAGAAATAATTTAAAAATTCGCCATAGGGACTGTCAACAACAACATTTCTGCTAACTTTAATATCGCTGACAAAGGCAAAGGTCGATTTCATTCGACCAGAGAGGACTAGATTACTTTGACATCACCGCGACGATCGTGCTTTTTAAACGTTTGAAAATGTATCGTAAAGTTCCTTTCCCTTCACCAATTTTCTCCATTCCTCCTCCGAAAATTTTAAAACTTTTGGAAGGCAGTTTAATATTTTTTTCCTTCTATGTTTGTTGCTAAAATAAAAGAACGATTTTGTTTCGTTCTCTGTCCTTGATATCTTATATTTTTATGTATTCATATTTAATATGTGTTATCCCGGTTTTAAAACAAGAACAAAGGCACTCGGGTTTCAACCCACATCTCTCGACAGAACAGTAATGTCTGTCGTGCTCAACGAACTATAACCTTGGGAAACAAGAGCGGCCTTTTTCATCTGGGCAGTAGCCAACCAAGCCAGCTTGAGTGATGGTAATCCCCGTCGCTTTACCAGCACCGCCGCGCCCCGAAACAGCATCCAGTGCATTTATTTCCTCTATCTCAGTCTCTCCCGACAAATGGAATGGCCGAGGAGAGCTATCCGCGCTGAGAATTTCGGAAGGTCGCGAGTCCAACAACTCTCAAGTTGAGTCCGACACCGTCATAACTGTGATTGGCCAAAGAATATTGCTGTGAGTAGATCAAGTTTGAGTTCATTCGTCGCAGTGATTTGCAGTTGGCGCTTGAAAAAGGTGGCCTATTTGATGTCTGCCTCAAGCTTGCAAAGAGCAAAACTTGGACCTAAAATTTCAGAGAGCAAAATTTTCTTTTATTCTAGAAATTACGCTTCAGGGCTTTTATGCTTAGCCAGGAGTACATCTGAAAGTTTTTAGGTCAACCAATAATTGATGCAAATTTTAGAAAGATAAATACACGCGTCGTTCCGCTGCACGTCATGTTGTATTCCGCCCTTACTATGTTGAATAAAAAACGAAATCTTACTTTTTAACAAGAGGAAATATTAGCTTTAAAACACGCATAACAAAAGAGAGTGGCATACAGGAAGTTATTGAGAAGTGTTTTCCTGATTTGCGGATATAGAAACGAGAGATGAACAGATAGGAGGGTGGTAGTGGCCAAGAACAACAACCGTTGGCGGTAAGAGTTGGAGTTCGGACAGGTCAACGGCATGGTTGTACGATCGCAGAATGTCAACACTGAATCCCCACCCCTTTCGATTTAGATGGCTTTGTTGAAACAAACGATGAAAGGGCACTAAGACCCCCAATTTGTTTACACACTTAAACAAATTTAAACTTGGTTGATATATCACAAATGCAAACATTTCAAGCGCGAAAAAATCTCTTAGTGCTCGAACGTGCTTTTTTACTTAAAAAAATGTACGCCCACCTCTCCTACCAGACACCTCCTTGCGATCGTTTTTCTAGTTGACCACCGGCGAAGTCATCGATTTGCGACTATGCAGAAATGTTGAGCTTGCAAAAATTACATTCATTTTTATGACAGTTGTTAATGATATGCACGATATATATTTTGTACGGACGTTGCTTACGCGCACGACGACGCTGGTTTCGAAATGTCAAAATAAAAGTCCGGAAGTGTCTTCGTCGGGACGTCAAGGAGTCGACGTCGTCTTATTACCATCTCTGATTTGGTCTTTCAAAATGGTGACGCATGTTTGTTGCGCCGCCATCGAGAGGCGACGTTGGCTACAGATGGGAAGATCACGTGACTTTTTCCGTACCAGAGAACCTTTCCGACTTCGGGAAAGAATTAGTTTAACATCCGCGAAGGTGTGGGTCAGGTGCAGTGCGAGTCGCCTGATCTAGAACAGGGATATGCGAATGAGGACGTCGCCGTGCTGTCGGTACTTTTGCCTACATCAAATATGCTGCGCTCGACTACACGGACTGGTAAGATCGCGTGCATGCACCGATCAGTTAGAAGCAGCGTCCGTAACTTATATCTTTACTATATGTCCTTTCCTGCGTACTGCGGTGCCGATGTGCTGCGCTGAGCAGCCTCGCACCATACAACGGCAAATGCTGCTGGTAGATTGGGCGGCAGCTGATTTGCATTGAGCGTTAGGGCTGCAAGACTATGTACGACTCACTTTTAATTGAACTTGCTTTAATCTTGGCTGTTTCGCTTCACGTGATGGGTCTTGAATTGTAAAGGCCGTCGAAACGTACCCACGCCTCAAACAAGAAAGGTTCAAAATCCCAATGCCCTAGCAACGTTCGGACTTGTTCTCTAATCATCATCGATGAGGTGGCGACAGCAAACGAAACGGTTCCGAGCATACTTCCAATGAGTTGTCCTCCCGGATCGCCTGAATGAACGCTTTCTTCTCCGTTTTATTCGTTGAAACCTATGTAGACGTGGACTTTGGAATGTGCTAGTGCTGGGACAGGTCTTGATGCAGCTCTCGACGCAACATTGTCAGTGACGTCGCTCATCAAAGTTCGCTGCACTTCGTCTACAACTGCACCGCTTTTGGAAGTGTTTTGGAACGCCTAAGCAGAATAGGGGATCGGCAATATACCTAAACTCGCAGACTGACGCGTCGTCTGCTTACGGAATGGCCGTCGCGGAGCGTGGAGCGATTTTCGAGAGCCAGCGCGTGATGGACGAGGAGAGAAGAGTGATAGACGGGCGACACTTCCAGTAATTCGGAGGGCAGCAGAAATGAAAAAGCAAGAAGTACGCCAAACCCTTCTTGATATCACTGCGGAGCGCAGAAACTTAAAATTCGGCTTTCTGAAAGTATTTTTGTCTGCAAATACGCCGTTCTGAGACTTCAACTTTTGAGGGTGATGTCTAGGTATCACGTCCAATCCTATAGTATATTAAAATAATTTTTGGGGTGTCAGAATAACATAACCTCAGCTCTCCCTCTGTTTAGCTGAAACGCACGTTCAAAAAGAGCTTAATAGCATAACTGTTTTCCGGAAGGCGAGATGTGTATTCTAGTTACTGCAATTACGATGCAGCCACATAAACGTTTTGTTATCAGTGACGTTAATCTCTTTTATAAATCTAGGAATCTCCCATATCAATAGACCGATGTCGGTATCCAGTTTGACTGCGCCACAGCGGCCGCAATGCATCGAGGGAACTTTAGTCTTTCTGCACGTGCCACAACATCGCTCGAACCCTGTGCGTGCATAGCACGAGACGTCTTGGGCACTGTCGCCTGTCTCCTGTGAACTAAAGTTATGGCGGCTTCGCATCTGCGCCGAACGTTTAGTGAGATCGGTCTACTGAGATGAGAGAAGTGAAACTACTGCTTACGTGTCCGCCCCTTGCTGCGAGCATGTTCTTCCAGGTAGTGTGCTGGAAGAACAAACAAAAAAAGTTGAATAAGGATGTATCATAACAAAATGAAGAAATGCTTACTAATTTATATTTAACGAGGCGTCTACGCCTCAGGTTTACTATGGCGGTCACTATGACTGAAAAGATATCGACCAAACTGATTTAAATTTTGCACTGTTTTAATCCATACTAAAGACAATTTGTTAACTAAAACTAATTATTGCTGCCAAGGTGGCCTTTATTGGTAGAACTTACGAAATAAATACTTCGATACATGTTACAACTCGCTGATGCCATAATGAAAATATATGTTTGCACATTCATTTTGTTTCGTTGCATGTAGAGTACACCACACTGCATAATACGTAAGTTCACCATACTGCATAAAGGTCGGTCCACACATGAATCTCATCGCGTATCTAAGAGCTGGCCCGCATACAAAGTATAATATTAATTGGTGATAAATAATTCACTAGAAAGGGTGACGATTTATTTTGTACACATACGGCAGGAGTACGTATACTCTGTGGTCGCTAAACTCGTCAAACCCGGAATATTCTTTCGTGTTATGACATAGTGGGGGAGGAGCTGAAAGATTGCCGCGAATTTGCTTTTATCACAAGCCCGCAGATCCGTTTATCGTCGCGACGTTTTTTATTAAAGGGGCGAATACTCCCCTTGCACTCCCTAGCAAGCCGAACAAGAGCAGCACGAGAGACTGCGCGGCGATGACCGTGGTTCATACGTGTGACATCACGACAAAGATTATCAGCTGCGACCGACATGTTTGATGGTCTCGAAAAAGCACGATGGAGGCTTGGGAAATGCATCTTAAAATCAACGCCGTCGACGTTGATAGTCTGGTGTCGTTATTACTCCCGCCGATAAAGCAGAATTTACTATAAAGCGTCCCTGCCGTTCTTTTTCAATTTAAGTCGGCCTTTCGGATCTAACCAGATGTAGTCCCGATGTGGCTGGGTCACAACCAGTCTAGTAGCGTCGTCCACTTTCAGGCGGATTTCGCCTCCGGGCAGTTGTCCCCTCATCGGCGGGATAAAACTCATTTTAGGGTAGACTTTCGAAGATCTAGCCAAGCAGACGGACTAATTACCCACGTACAGACTGGCACCAGGCGGTGGCTGCACGAACTAGAAATCGAGAGGGACCCACCTGCGCTACCATCGATATTGGGAGCTACGCTACCAGCTTCTTCGTTCTCTGAACAGCAGGGCGGTGCCCAGAACGTGACTTCCAAGTAGGAGCATCGGTCAGCGTCCATCAAACGTCATGTATTCTTTCCGTCACGTTTCTTTTTTGCGTAACACAATTATATGTATGCTGCAATTACGTTTTCTACTCGCTGATCAACAGCCTCCTTTCCGAATTTCCTCGATTTTGGTGCCAACTTCGACGCTTGGCATCGGGCGCTGGCGCGTGCGGAACGCCTCTCGGAAAGGTCCATTTGAACACGCACTATCAAATTTGTCGTTCAAACTGATAATCCTGACCCTGACATCAAAGGTATGAACTATGAAAGGACGTCACTGAACACGCCCGCACACTATGAGCCCCGGCACGTACCTCTGCTTGAAAGTTTGTCATGGCCGCTCGCGAGTTCATGAAACGCGAACCGTTTTAATTTCAGAATGTCCAGAATCGTTATTTCGAAAATTGCAGGCTGTGCTGTTCCTCGTCATAGCTTAGTTGGAACGCCACTAAGCAGGGTAGTCGAAACAGGAGGACGGGGAGGGGAGGCGATTTACCCTCGTCCCCCCAGGGGCGTCAGAAAGAGAGGGCAAGGGGCACAAGATGTAAACGGCGGAGGGGGGGGGGGTGTATCGCCCTAGCCCCGAACCGTAGCATTTCAGATATTTATAATAAAATATTCGGGTAAAAAGATATCCCCTACCGTACTCTCCTCTCTCTCTCTCCCGGACAATTTGCTACGACCGCTCCTGACTCCTGTTTGTGTGCGTGTATGTGTTGGTCGTACCTTTCTTTCTAGAAGCCCAGCTCTTCGGCGCCCATTTCCGGATTTCGCGACGTCGCCGTCGGCGTATCCGGCCCCAGCTAAATTTAGCGGGAAAATTGACGTCACGGGACCTCAACACCAATTCCGATTGCCCGCTACGTGACTATCAACGCCAATTCACTTCCCCGCTTAGAATGTCATGTGATGTCATTTTCCCGGCTAAAGTTGAGCGGAGAAACTGAATGGAAGGAGGAGGAGAAAGGAGGAGAGGAAGAGGGGCCGCTCTCCCCTCCTCTTGCCTCAAAAGCTGCGCACCTAATCTCGCACTACAGAGATTCGGAAACGTCTTTCAATATTTTTATTTCCCTTTCTCGGCTTTTGCTCGCCATCCCGTGTCGCCCCCTCATCTCACAGACATTACCGGCGTCTCTACACACACCGCCTGTGGGTGACCCCGGTGGCATTGCTGATAGCGGCGGAAGATGAGCTCTAAAGCCGGCGTACAGCGAGCGCGGCTCCACAACATCACAAAGTTCAATCTTTGCGTCGATTCCGAAGCTGAAGATTTGGGCCTCAAATTGCTCCTTCCCATAAGTTGTGCAACGTCACTTTGTCGTCAACAATAACTTCCACCAAACGACGACCTTGTGACAAGGAAGTTCAGAGTATTTACAGCCCGCCTAGGTACAATCTACGCATCATTGACTCTAGCGAGGCGTAGGGATGTAGGGACACTCGGGCGCGACTTTATCAGTGCAGCCGTTCAATCGACAGGCCCCCAGGGTGTTGCCTGTGCGCGCTTCGATGAACCTTGCAACCGCTTTAGCCATGTTCCCAATCTTAACCAAATGAATCTTAGTTAATCCGGTGGGTCGTGTCACGTGACAACACAGATTGAAAAACGCTGGACGCGGGTAGATTTTAGAACGCCAAGGTACAAATACCTTCACTCCTAGAGTAAGATCGAGTAAATTTTGGAACAAGGCCCTTGTGTTTTACATTCTTGCAGGAATTCGACCACCGAGAGAGTTTGGATGACTGACATTCGTCCCGCGCGACGCGATTGTCCTGCAAGTAGTCCAGTCAGCACGCTCAGCGAACTTTGGCCCCAACTTTGTGTTTGACGAGTTTAGCGACCCAGAACTTTACGTCCAGACCGGTCAAACTTTCTTAGCAGAAACATAAATAGCTAATCAACTGAAGTTTATTTTTAATCTATTAAATAATAAGTATATTTGATATATCAGAACTAACTTAATTTTAATACAACAAGAGCGACAAGAAAGCAACCTCCTAAAACATTGAGTGAAATAATGCGCAGAAGGGAATTATTCGAACTATTATTTGTTTCCCCGTATTTCTCACAGAATAGAACCCGGTCTCTGATATGAATTGTCTCTACAGAATGCGTGTTCTCATTTTCCTATATTGAAAGAGTTGCCCGTAGTTTTATACATCAAGTTTATTCAATTTCTGACGTACTTGTTTTTTTTTCTCTTCTGAATTCTTATGCTTTTTTGTATAATGTTTAATGACACGTCTATTCTACTCTTTCGTCCAAAGTTCTCTTTATTTTAAGAGTGTAGTCTTGTGTACCAAATTTGGGTTCAGTGGTACCACACACTTGTGTTTGTATTCGCATTTGTTGATATCTTACAGCTGTATTTTTCGTACGTTGACTGCTCCTTGGCAGCCGGTAGAATGTATAAATAAAAATTGGCAGCGACCTTTTTCTTTACAAAGTCTCCTATTGCATGATATGCAGTATTTAGCAGTGCTCGTTTTAATTCTGCGGAAAACATTAACAGGCCCTGGAGTAGTGAAGAATCTGTGTTTTTATCAATTTATCAGGGAAACTGGATCGATGTGTAATGCGACTATGCCCGTTTTCACCTCAAGCAAAAAGCAAGTTTTGCGCATTATTCATACGCAGCGCGAAGTAGTTCTCACGAGATTTGGTTGTCGGAGGATAAAGCGATACTTTTGGCGTTTGGAACGTGTACGTCTTGATGAGATACCGTATATCTAATCTATAATTCAGCCTACATATATCTTAATTCTCTACATAAAGTGGGAAATCAGTAATGCTCCGCGAGATGCCGGACTTTTTTTACTACGGTTCTTGAGGTGAAAACGGGTGTAGAGAGAAGTAGTGAAGGCGAGGGAAGACAGTGGGTGGGAGAGTACTATAAGAAGGGGGAGGGATGGGAAGGAAGCAAGGGGAGGAAGAGCAGGGGGAAAGGAAAACAGATGGGAAAGGGAAGAGGGACCGTGTAGGAGAGTGACGGAATGGAATGAGAGGGAGACAAACGGAAGGAAGGAGAGGGGAATGGTGATTGGGAATTGGCATGCCACGTGACATAAATTTCCCATCTAAATTTATAGCAGAAACTGAATTGATGTGGCATATGACCAAGGAGGGGGCGGGCGTAGAGGAGGGATCGTAGGGGAAGGGATGCAGATGTGGAGGACAGTCTAACAAGCAATGGAGAGCAATGGAGGTGCAAGGGAAGACAGGGACGTAGAAAGGGAATTGGCCTGTCCCGTGATATATAATAACCCGCTAAATTTAGTGGAGGAACTGAATTGCTGGTTAGATGACGTCACTTTCCCCACTGAAATCAGGAAGCAAGTTAAATTTGTTCATAGTTGACGGCATGCAATTTTGTCACTAAATTTAAGCGAGGAACTGGAATGATGCAGAGGTCACGTGACGTAAGGTTATCACTTGCGGTCACATGACGTGAATATCCTTGCTAAATTTTGCAGGAAGACGAACAAACGAAAGGACGCACAGGCGAACAAATGCTTGATGATGGGCGGTTCTGTTAAAAATAAAGTCATTCTGTAAAAATAAATTAAATATTCCTAAGTCAGAGCTGTGCTTTTAGGCGCTGAGCTAGCACACTGCTGTATATATGAACAGGTCTTACTAGAGGACCTGCATGATTCTCTAGTATGCCGATTAAATAACGTCATGATACCGATATATGCAAACGCAAAATTGAAGACCCTGCAGAATAAAGAGCCATTAATGCAAAGTTATGACCAGATGCTGCATAAATACGAAAGAAAAGAATCAGTAAAGCAATTGAAGATTTATTTTTTGTAAAACGAGGCTTAGTGATTTAGTTACAACCCTAGGCTCGTTAATCAAGGGACATATCAAAATTGTATATAATACTACATTAAATTAAATTTGAAACTCGAATCAAATGTTTCATCTTCCCACAAGGCGTGAAGTCTGTAGCCGTTTGCGTCCTAGTTTCTCGCCATTGGTTTTGCCGTTGACCTTGAGTTGGTCTCATGATACCTTTGCGGTTTCTGTGGGGCCCAGGTTGACGTTGGATTCAGAACGTAAATCGTCAACAATATCGTCATCGGTCAGGTAGTTTAGCCCTCAGCATGCAGACCTTGTATCGTGTTTGGATAAATCTAGGCGTGTCAGTATTCACACGCCCAACGTGATATTATACGCGCATGCTCTGTACCAACACCACTATGTTTCCCCAATTCGTTCTGTCTTTCCAACACATAGTACAAATACGGATTCAATAAAATGAAGTGTTTTTTTTTTTTGTCCGGAACTGGGTTACGCGTATCTTTTCTGCCTTACGCACGAAACGTCGTTTATTGAAAGCGGTATTGTTTTCTTGTACCTTTGAAAATATTTGCATGCAGCTATAAGGGATATTTCTCCCAACATAAGGTTGAAAGTGTGTTTTAAAACCGCGTATCACCCTGAAATAAAAGTAGCAAGGTATTAGTCGCTTTCAGATATACCGTTTATCGACTTGTAAAGCGATTAGGATAATTATCGCATTAATTTGTTACGCAGGTCATTTTGCTAAATACTTGCAGACATATATTTCCAGTTATTTACTTGCTTGGCATCACCAAAAAACTCAATGACAATCAGTTTTTGATAGAGTTGAAGCGCGTGCTTTGTTTTTCTGGGTTCCGAAAAGGGCATCCTAGGCGCCGCGTCCAGACTGTGTTTGCGTCTGTTTCTATACTTTTCTTAGTAATTCGTGATCATGTAACATATGCGATAACGTTTTGTGTACAACAACCTTCGAGCACGCACGACGTATTTTTTATCATATCTATTTATGTGTTTTCGATCACGCTGACTAGGTTTATAAATTAAAAAATATACATATATTTTTTATTTAAATAATTTAGTGTGACATACTATTTATAATTTGATGTATTCTACACTCATGCACATCAGAACATTTTCTACTGGCCATGACTGCTAGGCACACTAGGTTTGTCTTTATTATCTCTAAATTTCGCAGGATAATTTCGGTCGATGTTCGTGCTAACACTCGGCATAATGGACGAGTGTTTTCTTGAACATTGGGGCAACACTATAAAATGATTATCCATTTATTGTGATATTCCTAGGTCATACGCCACAGAAAATTATTTCTGTAATAGCCACTAACGGATGTGGTTTTAGGTACACCTAGCAAAAGTTATTATTTCGATTATTACAAAACACAAACATATTTAGTATGTAATTATACCAGCGACATTTCCTTCGTGATACATAGGAGCGCTCCATCTCGTAGATCCTGTGTGCGAAGGTGTCCTTCCTCAGATCGAGCCATCAAAGGCAAAGGAGCAATGCGTAACTTGTCGCTGAGGACTCCCATCTGAAAAGGAATCAAACACTCCCATAGAACCGCCAGGCAGAATTTGAAGCGCGTGACACGTGGTTTAGATGTTGAACTTTAATTTCTTTTATATATTCATAACTTGTGCGCGGTATGATTTTTATGATCATGATGATAATATTTCATCTTTCTTGAGGAACCGAGTGGGCATTATGCAAAGAGTGGACGGAACGAATGAAACATAATTGCATTATAAGGCACACAGTGGACAAATTCTGGAGGGCTTACGCCGCGTGACAGGCACCTGGCACTCCCAGCGGAAGGACTGAGTTGACTTGGATTCCACATGGGATCTTTTGACGTGCAGCAGAAAACGGTTACGCGCCTTCATCTATAATCTATAAAAATGCCCCCGTCAGGATAGGGCCTTCGTACTCATTTATGGCCAGCTTCTGAAGTGGGCGAGAAACGGCTCTTAGTTTCCGCGACCCCCAATGCGAGCGATTTGCCTGGTTCCATTGGCAGGCCTGCGTCCCAAGCATTGGCCGCTGCGCCATGGCCTCCGAGATCCCGAAGCGCGCGCGCGCTGTTACGCAGCAGACGATAAAGAGGGCGGACAGAGCAGACGAGCAAGGGGAGCGGGCGAGCAGCTTGCTTGCTTTCGCATATACAACTCATAAGAAATAATTATGTGTTCCTCTGGCTTTTTTTTTCATATTTCTTCCTGTGAAACATTTCCACAGTGCTAGTTATATCTTTTTTTTATTACCACGCAATGTAACGTCTGTGAGAGAAGAATGTTCATCTGTGACTACTACGCACACTTGTTTTCTGCATACCTTTCCTGATCAAACGGCTTGTATATGTCGTCAGCAGTAGTGCACTTGTACCCTGCCCTTTGAAAAAATGAAATGCGCTAAATGTATTGTAATTCGGAGTTTCATAAAACAAAATTACACCTTAATGCACACTTTTAACATACATTCAAGATGTGAAGCTCAGTTTTATGTGCCTTTAGTATACTCAGTGCCCCAGCGGAATGGCCTGCGCGTCAACCCGGTGTTATAACAAAGTGGAATGTATATGACCTTGGCTACTTGTTTCCGGCAAAATATGCAATTTGTTTCATACAAAATTGAAAATAAGCATATGTATCGTGCATTTAGTTTTAGCATTGCTGTTCGGGGCAGGTTGAGTTAAAGATTGTAAATGGCACCGTACGTAATTTGTTTTTCTTTTTCTTATAGACAGGCTACACTGGTGCGAGGCACTCTACTTATTGTTTCTTCTTTATCACACCCTCACGCTAACATTAATGCGCGTGATGATGACAGCATATTGCGCAGTATTGTCACTCTTGATTTCGACCGATAACCCCGCAGTGACTTCATGTCTGTGACGCATTTCAAATTAAAAAATTTGGAAAACCATTTCAAGAGTAACAATAATATAAATAATCTTTCGATTCTTACTGACTCAGCAACGTAAATGGGTGAGCTGTTAACGTTTATTCTTACATTGCTTAAATGAACGGGGCAAAACGAATGTCCGAGGAAATCAGTAATTTTGTTTTTACTCCTTTCTTGCGGATAATAAAAAATATGTTTATCTCACGATTATACATTATCACTTGATTGTAAAAACAGTTGTTTATTGCATAGGGCATGCGAAACTCCACGATGGCTTTATGTACCTAATAATGTAAAAGTGGGCATACTTTTTATTATGACTAATCATTAAATTAGTTTATAAAACATGGTGACGAAACTAATGAATATATTGGACCATTTACTACTGTACGGGAATGTAAAAAATAACGGAAATAACATAGTGTGTAATTATTTATGATAGAACGCCCGCAATTAGTTGTTCTCATATAACTGCGTTACTTGGTATATATTACCCAGGTAGCACACCTGAGAAACGCCGAACTTGGCACAAGCTTGGCAACCTAGGAACGCAACTCGATTGGGCCAAATATGGATTTTGCCCCGAAGAGTGTTATTTAGTGCCAGAGTTGTTTGCCTCGGCGTTTCTAGGCCCTGTTTCTGGCGTGCCAGATGATACAGTCAAATATGCATACTTAATTCAGAGGTGCCAGATGACACTCAAATGTGAAGCCTAAATGTGGAAATGGTTTAGTGACTTAGTGCCAAAATTTTTTATTTATTTATTTATTTATTTATTTTAAGGGCCCTTTCGGGCATTACACGGGGGGAATTTTTAACGCCAATATTAGAAACAATACAGACAATGAACTGATAGCCGTAACACACTGCGAGCAAGGAAAAGAGAAAAGAAAAGCCTCGAAGAAACAATTTAAAGTTGTCATGGCGAAGCAAAGCATACCGAGTGACAATAACTTAGGCTTTTTCTGAGATAAAAGGAATCAAGAAGCCTAAAAAACTTTGGTAATCCTGTATGACTGCAATGTTACTTGGTAAGGCGTTCCATTCCTTAATTGTAAGGTTCAGCGGGGAGTATTTGTATAAATTATTACGTGTAAAGACTGAATTTACTTTGTTAGGATGATCAAAGCGGGGGAAAATGGGGCTAGCGGACACAATGTGTGTTCGACGGAAAGATGATGAACTATGGTAGATTTTATGAAATAACGAAAAACGTGCGATTTGAATTCTGGTCGTGAGGGGCATTAAAGCTAATGAATCTTTGACACTGGTGATGCTACTAGTAGGAGAGTAATCGCGTGCTATAAACCGGGCTGCTCTATTTTGTAGTGACTCACTGACTGTTAATTAAGTAAGCTTGGTGTGTATTCCATATCACTGAGGTGTATTCCAGTTTGCTTCTTACAAGGGATGTAAATGCCATAAGTTTCTGTGTTAGTGTCAGCTAGAAATAAGTGCCTTCTCAGGAAGCCTAACATTTTAGAAGCATGCATTAACGTTATTTCAATATGGAGGTTCCATGAGAGGCTATGTGTTAAATGAATTCCTAGATATTTATATGATTGTACCCTCTCAATATCTGTATTGTTAAATTTATAAGTATGTTCCGGTTATCTTCTCTTTTGTAGTGAAAGTCATGCATTTAGTTTTCTTTGTGTTAATCTCATTTGCCAATGAGAACACCACCCTGAAATTTTCTCGAGGTCAGCTTGAAGTACAGCATTGTCAGAGGGAGGGGTTATAATCCGATAGATGACGCAGTCGTCCGCGGAGAGACGTATGGTAGAAGTAATGTTGGTATGGATGTCGTTAATATAAAGGAGAAAGAGTAAAGTCTCGAGGACAGAGCCCTGGGAAACACCGGATTTAACGGAGACAGGAGAAGAAACAATGTTATCTATAACAACGCATTGATATCTATTTGAAAGAAAGCTCTGAAATCCATTTAACGACGCCTGCTTCTATTTTTGCTCCTCTTAGTTTATATATTAGTCGTTTGTGGGGGACACGGTCGAAAGCTTTTGAAAAGTCAATAAATACTGTATCAGTGCTGAGGGATACGTGAATACTAGAATGAAGGTCAGTAACTAGTTCAAAAAGTTGAAGTTCACAGGAGTGTCCTCGTTCAAAACCATGCTGATTTTTAAAAAGAAGATTGTTAGGTACGAGGTAATTTATTATCTGAGAATAAATAATACGCTCAAGCAACTTACAAGATACGCAAGTTAACGAAATAGGGCCTGTAGTTTGTGAGAGGATTTAGAGTTGCCGGATTTTAGATGCGGCGCAACATGGACTAGTTTACAGTCGTCTGGTAACGTGCCAGTTGATAGTGACTGTTTAAAAAGCGCTGCTAGGGAGGACGCTGGAACAATCTTTAGTTAGTTTAAGTAGTTTAGTATTTATTTCACGTGGACCAGGCCTCGAATTAGTTGGAAGACGGTCTATTGCACAGGCAACACCTCACTGGTAATAGTGAAAGGGTTCATTTGAGCGAGTTGACATTTGAGTTATCTAATTTTTTTCAACACGCTACCGAAAAATGAACTGAATACCTTAGCCGTCTCTAAAGGGTTTAAAATAGTTCCCGCTTCTGACTGGATAGAAGGTGCTGCATTTTGACTTTCGGGTTTACCACACTTAAATTTTTTGTTTTTGGATTAGGACGCAAGATGTACAAATTATGGTTAAAAAATTTTGGTTTTGTTTTCTTGATTTCTTTTACATCATCTAAAGTGCTCGCGATAAGACTCCCAGTCACTATGAACATCCGAGTGTTTGAATTTCGAGAAAAGTCGTTTCTTTTTATTAATGCGACGTCTCCACATTTGTCGTAAACCAAGGATTACTGGCACATGGCAAAATAGTAATTTTCGGAATACAAAGTTCAGCCACCTCATTTATTTTATTACGAAAGGCATCCCAGTTTTAGTTCACAGACCAGTTGTTCAAAGTTTCCGAAATATTAAAAGAATAATTGGACAACAAATGAAACATTGATTGAAGGTCGGCTCCTTCCATAGTCAAAAATCATGTTTCTTTAAAACTTCACGTATTTGAACAGGAGCATCAAAAACAGCATGCACCATTTTATGGTCACTGATATATTCCTAAGAAATTGACATCAATGGCTTCTGGGTGGGTTGTAAGAACTAAGTCTAGAACAGAGTTAATACGCGTTGGCTCCTTCCACAACTTGACTAAGCTGGAAGGCTTCCAAAACATCAAGGAACCTCTTTGCACTCCTGTTTATTTCCACAACAGTTATCCACCTCTTGTGTCAACCAGTTGATACCAGGCGAGATTAAAATCGCCAGTGAGCATGACAGCGAGTTTTGAAATTTGGTATGTACTTGTTCAAGGCTAGCATTTAACTTATCTACAAAGTCAGATGATAGAGTCGGGCGGACGATAACACACTCCAATCAGACAAGGTTTAAAGTTTAACCGTACAGTCACCCACAATATGTCAATGAGTGAACTGGGAATATCAACTAAGGAAGAAGTTGATTCACGTTTAACAGCAATGAAAACACCCCCGCCTCGAGATTCAGTCCTGTCTTTCCTATACATTTCGAACGATGCTGATATGCTGAGTTCACGGTCTGTAACTTCTTTAGAAAGCCACGTTTCAGTACCCACCACTACATCGGCTGAACAGGCCTCAATACTGCAAAACAAATTATCTTGCTTAGGAAGTAAACTTTGAAAATTCTCCAAGATCAAAGAAAGCTGATCCCGAGGTCTTATCTTGCGTTTGTTGTTTTTGATTATCACCTAGTCAGGCACTAGTTTCGGTACCAAGATACCAAGACTCTGCCCAAAGAAGTCTAATTTGGCCCTGCTCTTGTTTTCTTCTGTCTTTTTAGTAGCATAAACTCCCAGACAGATTGTAATTTCTGGGCCTAAGACCTGTGCTACCTGGCTATAGAAGACTCTCCATTAGAATTTTGTTTGTTTGTCGCATGGCAAACTAACATAATTTAAAAAAAATTAAACTATCCACACGAAAATGGATCGTTTTGTAAAATGTTTTGACGGGTATATTTTAACAAGTGCAGTCAATAATGAAGACATATATAAAATTTAAAATGCATTTTTGCATCTTCGATTTTAGTGATATGGCGGAGGTATACATTTGACGCGAATAGAGCACTACATATTTGTTTGCTGCGTTATTTTTACATAATTCCAGGACGATCAAATAGTTAAACTATGTAATGTTTGGACAACGTAACTCAGACAAATATATATAAGAAGTTTCTCCACTATTTCCTACTTAGAATTCCCATTGAGAAAAGAAAACAGAAAACATTCGTACCACTGTCAATAGTGTCGTCGATTTCTTCTACAGCTACAGCGGCCATCTTCCATCTGTCTTGGTACAAATATTGTTGAAGCTCAGTTCCGTTCATCTAGATCAGAGACATTCGATACATTAAAACGTGCTTTAAGCACATTTTATCGTGTATAAAATATTCAGAAAATGTGCAATAAAATTGTAACACGGAGTTCTTATTTTTATCTATATTTATTGATCTACATCTTATTCAGATTAGATTAATGCAGGCGTGTTCGGACGATATTTTGTTTACTAATATTTTTGTTACTCCCAAAAACGAAAACATTAAAATTATTAAAAAACCAATTGCATTTCTTGAGAAACAATATCTAAATCTGCCCAGAGTGGTAACCTCCATTTGACATTTTTTATATATGCAAAGTTTGATGACTCGTAAAGGCTGCAAACGATTAGACCAAAATTCCCATATTTGATAAATATACTTGTTTATAGTTCTAACATCAATTACAATCTCTGCTATTTTAGAAAAATATATATCGTATGTCAAAATTGGTAAAACTTTGCAACATTGACATTTTACGTACATAATTATGATTTATTATCTGGTACTGTTTTTTTAGGATATAGCATTGACTTTTTCAAATATTATTCACAACAGGCTCTATCTGAGTATAATTTGTCGATTCAGTTCATGAAAGAAGAAATATTTACAGCGCTTCAAACATGTATTAAGGTAAAACGTTCGGCAACTTCAAGATTGCATTAAAAATATTTCTTTCATGTTATTTAAGCAAAGCATTTAAAATATATCCCCGTGTTTTTAATTTATACATGTTGCATTTTAGTGTCTTCGCATAAAATATAGCGCTTTGATGAACGAACAACGGCCTACTTTGACATTTTACCAAACACTGGTGAGGTTTTATCGCATAAAAGTTTTAAGCTTCACTCGTTAATTTTATTTTCAAATATGCTTCTCAAAAGGATCTATCATCTAAAAATAAATTGGTGATCTCGTTTATATATGGAAGCATTGACATCACGTCAAACATTTCCGAAGATGAAACGTGTCGTAAATTCAATGTGCAATTTTTTATGTTTTATGTGTCAAGTAATGCATTTTATACCCCATCTCCATGTTTTCCCAATAGAATCAAATTGCATTATCTTGTAAATAAAATACGCTCATAAATGTACCTTCCAAAGAGATTTTTTTTTAGTCTCCGACCTCGTCTTTTTACGTTTTATAAAGAAGTTGGCACCTTGATGCCTTAGATTAGGGCAGACCAGGCTGACCCGGCCTAAGAGCTGCACTCACAACTCACAACACACGTCTATCACCCTAACACCGCCAGCGCCCCGAAGAGCCGCACTCACAACTCACAACACACGTCAATATATATGGTTGTTCAAAGCCGCATTTTAGATCTAAAATTAACAAGTTGTTTACTCTCTTTTTTATTTTATGGTTGTTCAAGAAAATGCTTAGCGATTCAATATGAATATAATTTAAAATTCCCAGCATTGCACAATTTCATTAGTGTCGGCGTTGTCGATCCACTCTAGCATCAATGCGGATGTACGTGCATATATACACGATGTTCGTTAAAACGTCGGCAGCACTGTGAAGACCGTTTTATGGCGTTAAATATTTTGATGCAAGCATTAGTTAGAGTGCATCCACCATTTAGACCTCCGTCTGAAAATTGTTCCGTTACACTGTCATTTCGATGGTCCCTCTTGTGTTTAGGTTTCTTGATTGACCAGGCACTCTGGTAGGGGATGAAAACTCTTTGATATCAACTGCATCCGAGGTTCATAGATTCCATATATGCAATTTCGTTTCTTTAGTGGAAAAACTTACGATTGTTTCAGTTGCAACTCCATCATTACTTTCGGTGAAAACAACTGAGTCTGCCAGTACAGAGAGTTTTTCCAAAGTAAGAGTCAGTCCGTCTTTAATGTGCAATACTTTTTGTCCGTTGATTCCTCTTGCCGTCGAGCAACTTTGGATATACGATGTTTTCAGGAAAAGGCGCTGCATATTCAAGAAAGTGCGTAGAGGTTAGTCAGCATGGTTACCAATGTATTCTCAAGGAGAATACAGTTTGGGTGGAGTTTTGTGTAAACGCAAAATATAACCACGATACAAATTTTCTTCGCGTGTAGCTGGGAGTTTCTTATGCAGGAAGAGTGCGATTCTGGTAATGTTAGGCTTTTCCAGGACAAACAAATAAGAGACCGGATCGGCGGTTACCTTTCGGGGTTAATCGGTGTGCACTAAAATACGAAACTATACTAATTAACATAATGTAGATGAAACAGCGTAAAACAACAAAAAACTAGAAGGAAGGATTAATCGAGGCGGGATAGGCGTTCACTAGCAACCAAAGGTTTTATTAAAGAAAACATAAAAAGTAACACGTAAGGCTGCAATCTACACATGCTCCATACCTTTCTGCCTCAACACATAGGGCACTGGTCATCCACGTGACGCGTGGATGACCATTGCCCTTTGCGGTGAGGCAGAAAGGTTGGCGCACGTGTAGATTGCTGCCTTACGTGTTTACTTTTTATATTTTCTCTAATAAAACCTTTAGTTGCGAGTCAGCGCCTGTCCAGTCTTGATTGTTCATTCCTTCTAGTCTTTGTCGTTCTACGCTGTTTTACCTAAATTATGTTTAGCCTACACCAAGAGGCCCAGCTTTCAACTTTTGTTACGTACATATTAACATATTCCAGATGTAAATGGTATTTTCGGCTGCGGTGGGTAAGGAAAGTGAGGGGGTTGTGAAGCTCTTAAACTGGAGACTTCCCTATCTTAAGCACAGAAAAAATATATCAGAAGATGACATGCACACTTCAAATAAGCACAAATGCTTGAATCTCACCACGATTAATAAAACACGACTCCGTTATTGATACAAGGGTTTTAATTTGGTGGTTCCACTTGTTGTATAGAAACAAAATGAGAAGACAAATACGTACAAACAGCAACACTCACCCTTAAAAGACCGTTTTAACATCTAAGCCTACTGTGTTTTTCAACATTTAAACGTGTATTGTCTATAATTCATCAGTATGATGTTAAAATGCAACTTACTCCGCGAGTGGCGTGCATGATAGTGCAAAGTACGGAATTACAAAGCAGCTTATACGAATTAAGCATTAATATAATTCCCATTACCAAAATATTTCATATAGCAAATATTTTTGTGCATGCCCTCCGCTATTGTCAAGTTCACCTCTTTGTCTGGTTTACGTCAAGTAAAAAGGTTTAGTTCTAAAAAAAGAAAAAAGTAGGTGCTATCGGAACCTTAACTTTTAATCAATAAACTGTCGATTATTTTGTAGTGCGCTTAAGACACGTCAAACTAGGATAGCTCAAGCACAAAATACGGGAAAACATGATGCCGTAATTTCGTACTTATTTCGAAATGTGGTTACAAAATTCCTGCAAGCAGTCCTGTATAGTTTTTGAGAGATCAGACGAAGTGGAATGACCCGTGGAGGAGCATTGTTACTCATCGGTTTGACAATTTTACAGTCTGCGCGCAATGTGCGTTATGTCGTTCTGGCGTGTCTTAAAAGGGCCCTGCAACCCTATTCAAGCGTCTACCCTTTTTTGCGGTTTCAACATCTCTTGTGGTTCGGGCAAGCCAGTGGGCACGGAAGAGTAACTAAATATCAGTGCGTCATATTTTAACCGGACGACGTGGAAGCCTCTTCCACCTACGAGGGCGCCCCGTGGTATTGAAAGGGCGCGGCATGTGAGGACATCGTGACGCTGTTGGTCCTGGTCAGCTGCTGCCTTACGACTGGTCAGAGCTGCTAAAAGCTTTTCTTTAGTCGAAATACAAAACATAAGTGGCGTGAACCGTTTAATATATTTATGAAAGTAGTTTTTGTTCAATATTTTAGATCAAGGAGAAACAAATGCAGTTTATAAAGTACGGAAACAAGAAATGACCTGTCAGCCAAACCCGCCACCAAGCGGTTGGAAAAGGCGGCGCATACTACAAGCGTGTTGAGGGATCAGGTGCCGATGAACGGCGAGCGTAGAAAGGTCCCGAGGATAGCACGCGGCAGCGCTGCGGTCGTGTGGGCTGTGAAGGATCCGACTGATCCTGAGCATTGCGTAAGACCTTCCACGAGCAGGTTTGACTCGCGGTTTGGCCGTTTGGTAGTTTGGCAGCGCGAAGTGGCTTCCGTTCTGGAGTTGATCTTTGCCCCGTGTTTGCTGTCGTTTGTGGCCAATGAAGTGTGATTCCGAATTAGTGTTTAATCGCGCAGCAAATGCAAATGCGAGCCGCCACTGCTGCCTGCTTCATCCAGTATCATTAAGCTCATGCTGTAATGGCGGCCTCTCGAGCGGTCGACACGGAGTGCGCGCAGCCGTGTGCGCCCGCTCAGCTTGCTACCCTCTCTAGTTTTCGGCCGCTCAAGTCGAGACCAAGGACATCATGTAGAGGCTGGTTATTGCTTGTTTTTGTAATTTTAGTTTGACTGTTACTTTTAATATAAAGCGAAATTCCAGATTCGTTATATTAGGCGACAACGTTCAGTGCGCTCAGGTTCGGTACAAGTGTAAGCCAGTCAAAGCATTGTTGCAGGCCCTTTAAACGAGAAGTAGTTTTGACCTTGAGGACTGCATATCTCAGGGTTGCTGATTGCTTAACGCTAGGATTACTTAGTCATCATCTTACTTCGTCTGCCAGTTTACAATTGAAGGCGCACTGGCTCAACGCAATGTTATACCTTCTTCTGTCACGTTTAGAGTCGATATTCGAGCGAGAGATACATGAATCATCATATGGTAAAGTTAGATGATGAAGCGTAGGCCCCATAATTCGATGCTATATTACACAGCGTCTCCCGCATTGTATGTGTTCATTAGTACAATACGCAATATACTAAGACTACAAGCACTGCATGAACAAACAACAACGCGCAAAAGATAGGAGGCAGGAGAGGCCCAGAAATACACAATCACTGTATGTGGAATGTTTGTGTGTACCGTGACCACAAGATGATCATGCACTGCACGATGTGTCATTTATAGTCTTTGTGTGTTTGTGTTTGGTTTCCTTTTACTATGTTTGAGAAATATTCATGTTGTGGGCTGTTTTTTATTATATCTATTTAATCCAT